>VZTM01000869.1:1686-54186 GCA_013400555.1 Jacana jacana | reverse complement strand
GCTGAGAGCTGATTTTTGACCCTTTGAGACTGGAAAATATTTTCAGGTTCCACCACACGTTCGGAAATGCTAACTTCAAAGATCACGAGGTTCTGCCCTCGGATCACCTGTTTTTTTTTCCTGGTGATACTGCAGTGCCTGACTTCATAAGCTGTGGGGCAGATAAGATATAGGTGTTTTACCTTTTTTATTCGTTTTCCCCAAAACCATGGATGGAAAGTGCCTGATCCAGCATTAAAGGACCAACCTCAGGGCACAGTGTCAGCGCTCGTGACTCTGCTTTTCTCTTCTCTGGCTCAAGGTAGGACGCATCAGTCAGAACCAGGAGGCTTTCCTTTCTCATTTTGGGATCTTTGGAGAAGTAGTGGCAAAATCAAAATGTCTGCCAGAAGGGACAGAAACCTGATGAGATTCAAATCAAGAATTTACCTATGTGCTGCTTATGTCCCCTTCTCTGAGGTGTACCCAGCAGGGTTAGATGGCACATACAAACTGACCAACGGGGAACTGAAAAGGAAAACTCACAGCTTTGAGTTTTGTACACCTTGCCGGGGCTGCTTTCCTGTTCCCATAGCCCCCTGGAGTTTCTCCAGTTGGTTATTCCAGCTCTCAGGCCATTGATTCATGTGATGTATGTGCCATCTTTGGAGCTGAAATTTCTCACAGGTGTTGGGCACAGCAGTAGGAACAAACAGCAACCACTGAATCACTGAGCTTTCCTTTACACGGCTGCAGTCTTAGCACATGAGGTCAATGCCAGTATTGAGCTCTAATATAGAGTGAATTTTGGGTCTGAATGGGTAGATTTTGATAGCAGTGGATTTTGCTGTTGCCATTCTAAAAAGCAACTTTGTGTGGAGGGAGACAGAGCCAGCTGAGGACTGGTCCCATTCACTGCCTGTTCTCAGGAGGGGTTCCCCCTTTCTATGTCTTCTATTCGCTGGTCTTGTTCATGGAACCTTATTGCCTGACCAAGCTCTCCTCTAGTGAGATGTGCAGAGCAGGCTAGACAGCACATATTGCCCTGATTGCTTCACTCCTCGTTGCAATAAAATGAATGGGTAAGGACTTTCCATTTCTACATAACCCTTGCCATGCTGTCCCCTTTTTCTTCCTCCTATAAGGCTTGGTTTGAGGGGGGAGAGAAGGACCTGTTCAGGCAGAGATGGCTGGAGGGGAAACAGAGGTGCTACATACAGTTCACTGGGTGGGTCTGAATCAGGATGAGTGAGAGGAAACCCGTGGTTTTTGCTTGGCTGTTTCTGCCACCGCTGTGTTGCCCTGTAGGCCCGAGCCCTGTGCTGCCATTTTTCCATCCATAAAATCCATAAAATAGATGTGATTAACAGTGATTCCACCTCTGCAAAAGCAGTCTGAGGCCACCAGAAGAAAGCCCAATGCACAAGGTATCTATTTATTCTAACAGCAAGACACCTATCTTGGGGGCACTCGAAAAAAGAAAAGAGGCTAGATAGAGCAGAGGAATGTAAACACACTGGCTTTGAAGGCTAAGGCCATCTTGTTCAGTCTAGATCAAACACCAGTTCCCAGGCATGGGCACAGACCCAAAGAGAACAGAAAGTGCATGCACAGTTCAGTGAGCACACTGGCGTCCCTGGGCTGCACTGGGCAGACACTAATGACAAAGGAGGAATTAAACACTAGAGTGCAGTGACAGAGTTATGTTTCCTTAGAAATCATTAAACCCAAAGGCAAGTTGTTTTATAAAGGAAACACCCTGTGTAAAGTGCAAGAGATGAGAAATGACAGGGATTTGGCTCCCAACCATACTATGCACTCAGAAAAACCAGCAGATATAGACTTGTGCTATTTTCTATCATGCAGTTTGTTTTCACATTGTGTACAACTGGAGGTAAAATGCGCTGAGACCTCGCCCCACACCTCTTGAGCTAGAGAGGTGGGGAGCATGGCTGTGTAAAGGCGGTTACCACTCCTATCTCCCTCCCATAGAGCTGACTCCTCTCAGGCTGGTCAGTCTGTGTATGAGAAAAAGTCCACCAAGACCTGCTTTCACAACCATACGCAGCAGCTCAGAGCCCAACCAGCTTCTCCAGGGCCACAGCCAGCCCAGAAATGGGCGCTGTGAAGAGCACACACATTCAAGCTGTACCACAAAGATGCTTTTTCCCCCCTTTTTACTCTGATAAGAACTACACATGCTCCAAAGGGGGCTGGCTCTCTCCTCTTTCCTCCACTTCCAAGTAGGCAACAAGACGAGGAGCCATGTGGGCCACTGTGTCCCACTCTTGTGAGGCTGCCATGGCAGCAGATAAATCTGGCTTTTTTAGGACACTTGGCAGAAAAATCTGCTAGCATCTTTTCATCTTTGTATCTTACAAAGACCAAATGGATGCTTCGAGCCTTTTGTTTTGGTTTGGTTTTATTTCTGGATGGGAGAAAACCACAAGAAAGACTGACATGAAAGTTTCTGTGGATGCCCCTTCTGCGTGCACGTATGTCCAGACCCACACACTGAGACAACGCTGCTTACCCTCAGTGTGACATGTCTGCCACCCATCTGAGCTCAGGCACTGCCCTGTCTATGGCTCTGCTCTCACTACCCACTCCCAAAGCAGCCCAATACATCCAGCTCTAAAACTCTTCACATTCGCTGTTTGAACATTCTCTAAAACTTTTTATGTTTGGGGGGGGGGTGTGTTTTGTTTTTAAATTAATGTAAAAAAAGTGTTTCTTGAAGCCTGACGTCAATAGTGGTTGATGGGCTTCGTTTATTCATGCCAGTTAACGGGCTAAACGGAGTTCTACTCTACTTTTGCAAGCAATCTTAATCCCTTCAGATGAATAACAAGAAGAAAAAGATGGGTTGACAGAGGCAGTTAGCAGAGATCATACTTACACATGTTTGTTTTCAGTAATTAGTCACAGTGTTAATAGAAACATCCACTTTAAGCAAAGACTGCTGATTTGCACAAACAGAGGGCCATATGCTCTGGTGGGTGTGGAAGGGGGTTGATAAAACTAAAAACTTTTCAGGAATTTTTATATGTGAAAATTTGCTATTATATTTATTTATCCAGTTTAATAATTTTCACCTCAGTTAGGTTTTGCAGTATTTTCCACTTGAAAATGTTAAAATAAAAACACAGGGCTCCATGTTCACCTTCTCTTGCTTGCTCTTTCTCACACACATGGAACAAGAGAGGTTTTAAGTATCTGTCTATTGCCAAGGGCTTACATATGGATAGCATATGAAAATGAACCAAGCTGTAGGTGCTTTAACAATGTAATTTAGAATATGTTGCTTTTTTACTTTTCCAATAGTACCAGGTGGGGTTTGCTGCTGGACCATGAAAGCAACTGCTGCCTTTTGCAAAGATTTATTATTTTTTAGTGATACGACAGACTAATACTAGTTCCAAAGGGGGTAGATATGCTGAGTTGTTAACATACCCCTTTGATTCCAGCCTATTCTGTTCCTGTCAGGTGTAGTGGGGAAACTCCCTAGATGTTATGAAATGCTATTCAATTGCACCTCTCTCAGGTTTTGTTTTTTTTTTTTTCTTTGTTTGGGGTTTTTTAATAATAAAACTAGTAATTGTTTTAACTTCAAACAGAGGCCTTTTTTCTTGGACAAAATTGTAACTTTGCTTTCTTAAAGAGCTCATAACTAGTATAGGTTTTCAATAGAAAGAAAACTGAGTTTGTGTGTTTGCTTTTGTTCATTATTGTGTTTTTAGGCATGTTTATAATTTACTCAGCATGGTGCTTTTGACTTTGCTGGTGTGAAACATTAGATATCTTGCAAATCATCCTCTTGCAATGGGCACAGATGCTCCAAGCAGTAACTGAGACATCCAAATCACAAGCCCCAGCCCTGGGACGCATTCCTGATTACCTGTGAGGAGGTGCTGATGGGGACAAGCATCTTCCTTCTCTGCAGTTCCTCTGCAGCTGGTTTTCTACCACCCATTCCCAGAGGGAATTGCTAAGTAATTTGTTAATTTCCAAATCAAAATGCAATTTACCACTGAATCCACTGACTGATGCAAAATGTTATTGTCCATTTTATTTACATGAATACTTTAGAGAAAAGTGGATATCCATTTGCAGGTTTTTTCGTGCAACAGAAATGAATTCACTGTTTGTAAAACTTAAATAAAACAGTCCCAAACCATGCGGGCGTGCACATAGGCGCAAAGACTATGGCAGAAATAGTTGTGGCCTGTTGCACACCTAAGGTGCCTTAGACATCCTTTCAGTGGCTTCTTTGGTCAGCCACATCTTCTGTCCTGTTAGTATGGTTTGTCACACAAGTTGTATGCTGTCTCTGTGTCAAGGATCTGACCACAAAACGAGATCTTCATGTAGAGGTCAAGTCCATAGTAAATGGTCTAGGAAAGGTGGCCACTGGGAGTGCTTAAATATAGCGGGTAAAAAGCCTCTGCAGAACAATGAGAATAATCTGTTCTCCGTGTCTGTGGGTGAGGGAAAAAGAAACAACAGGCTGAAAACAGAAATATTTCAGGTTAGATGTTGGGAAAAGCTTTTTCCAGGGAAAATTTGAGCCCCAGGAAAGACTAGCTGGGAGGGTGTGAAATCCCTGTGACAAGAGGGATGTTAGGGTCAGGCTATACAAACATCTGCCCAACTGGCAAGATACAACCGATCCTGTCTTGGGACTGGGATAGAGTCCCAAAGTCCTGAAGACACCTGCTTTCCTGGCTACTGCAATAAATCATAGTGTCACCCTGAGTTTCCCTTTGAATTTGCTTCCTATAGACAATGCTGTTTTCAAAAGTTTCTGTTGGATGACTTTAATGTTTAGACATAGCAGATTACAGGCCTTTTGTTGACTCCATCTTCAGCTGTTTCTCTGATGGTGTTGCCATGGCTGGCTGCTGGCCTGGGTTTGGTGGTATTGTTATGTCCTTTCACCCCAAAGTGTCCTGCCTAAGGGCTTTGGCCACATGTCAGTGATACGTAAAGGCAGATAAATGTCATAGCAGCCGTGGCTATGACAGAGCTCTTGCTTTGGAGGAAGCTGGCAGTTGCTGTGGTTCAAGTACATCTTTGTCTTTACTAATCTGGCTGGCTTTCCTTATGGGTGGCTTGGCCCTTTGAGCCCTGCATTGTGCATGTGGTACCAATGTGCTGTGAGCAGAGGTGAGAGCCACAGACAGGGTGGCAGACTTCGGTTGGAAACAATGGAGTCAAAGCTGAGATGCTTTTTGGCGCCCTTTTCATCCCAGGGTAGTGGCCTCCCAGCAGTTTGGCTTCGAGTCACTGTGGTAATTCATGGTTAAAATCATCATTCTTGGCACATGCGCCAAAGATTAAAAGAAAACAGGAAAAAATCCTCTCTGAATGACAGATTTACATACCAGGAGGAAAAAACCCCACATAAAAATCTGATTTGAAGAACACAATTATAATATTTTACCCTCATTTCACTAACCATTTTATTGACTGAAAAAGGAGCTACCTCAAGACTACAGATCTAAAGTGCTAACAAATTAAAACCATCCCCAGAGGAGAAAGACCACTAATCTGAAGCACGCCTCCCAAAAGAATTTCCGAAGATCTATAAATGCCATATGCTGAATAGACAGTATTTCTTTTAAGGTACAAGCAATTTTTTTTTCCTGAGTGACTCACCAAGCACAGTCAAAAAGGGAAGGAAAAAAGACAAAGGACACCACATAAGAAAAACAAGAACACTATACCAGCATGAAATGCCAGCCAACATGCATATGGGAACACTTATTTGATCATCTAAATATGCGTATTTTATACAGTGGATGTCCAAAAGTGATTGCATTTGCACTGATTCACTTAGTGTAAAAAGTAAAGTTGGCCCAATATCCATATTCCATAAACAGAGGTAATAAATTAAAGAAGCTGAGGCTCTTCCTGCTGCCAAAGCACATTTAAAATGTGAGCCAGAGACAGAGAGCAGCTAAGAAGTTTTAGAGAAAAACAGAGAGAAAGAAGAAGCTGTTATTTTGTAAATATATCTTTGTAATGAAGGAAAAGGACAGTAAGTGAAGACTTGGCAGGACTCTGGACGCATTGGCAGTGTTTCCCCTGCCAGGTCCAGGCAGTGACAGTGTCTTTATCCTGATGGCGACACCTGGCCCTCACTCCTGCTCACTTGCACCTGCAGGTCTCCCAGTCTGGGGAGATGAAGTTGTCCACTCTGTGGCATGACGCCTGCAAGGTCGCGTCCCATGCTGGGTGCACTTCCACATCCTTAATATCTTAAAATTACACTTCACAATGTAATAAAGCACATGCAGTTATGTTATGAAATACATAAATATAAACTGACAATACATATGTCCTTTAATATAAGCTAGAGAATATACAGTATGTTCTCAGTGGCCATTCAACACCTGGAGATAAACACCTTCATTACAGCTCTGGGAGCAGCCAACCAGTCCCAGGGAAAATCACTGACTCTTTCAGCACAATCTTCCCTTATGTGAACCAGGCTTTTGATAACTTCATATGATGACAGACCTCCAGGAAAGCTCTCCTGAGAAGCCTCAGGGCCTCCCAGGAAGAGACACGTGAAGAAGACAGGTATACCTTAGCATTTGCATAAATGCAAATGCTTTCTGCTCTCCCCTGTCTGTGAACAGCTAAACCAATGTTACTGTGTGCTGAAAACCCATGTAGCTCACTCAGGGTATTTTTGAGCCCTGCATCATACCCTGTACAGCCAAATGTAAGATCAATCAGTCAAAGAATGATAGAATGGTTTAGGTTGGAAAGGAATTTAATGACCATCTTGTTCCAACCCCCTTTCCAGGGGCAGGGACACCTCCCACTAGACCAGGTTGCTCAAAGCCCGTTGCAGCCTTCCAGGGAAGGGGCATCAAACCAAGTTGTCACATGGGCCACCTCTGTTTACACTTATTTGTCTTCATTTTGGCCATGCATACTGGAAGACAACTGTTTCTTTCTAGCAGCTCTCACCCAGTTTTCATGTGTCTGAGACAAAATGTTGCCAGCCCATTATTTTTGGAAGAAACGTCTGATTTGACAAGAATGGCATAAAAGTATTCAGAGGAATGGGTCCTTGCTTTTTTAAAGCACTGCCCCGGAGTGCAGTTCACTCACGTGTGTGGCTGGCAGAGCCATCCCTACACCAGTTGACCTCCTCCACATTGCTTTGATAGTGCTTTGTTTCTCAGCGCTGGCTGAAGGCAGCGAGCAAGCTCCTGCCCTGCAAACTGGCATGGGGATGGTGGCATGCGGATGCTTCAGCTGAGCTTGTGAGTAGGTGGGATGAGCGCCGCCATCTGCCCTGCCATGCTGAGCTGAAGCCAGTGAGCAGCTGCTGAGTGCGGCAGGAGCGGAGGAGTAGGCTCCAGAGGGTTCCCAGATGGAGCCAGGCGAAGGGACAGCTGTTTGCAGGCATGGGCACTGCTTGCGCCTTGAAACCCGGGTACAGACCTCACCAAGGATGCAAAGCGTTCTTGGATAACATCCACTTGGAAACTCTTCCTCAGTACAAGGCAAAGGTTTCCACTCAGCAGCCTGCTTGGGAAGCCTTTCATCCCTTTTATTTCCAGCCATTTTCCTCCTCCTCATACCAAGCGCTAGCCCCCAGCCTGCTCTGCATGCTCCAGTGCCTGATGTAAGCCATGTGGGCTGGAGAGCTGAACTGCAGCAGAGACTATCTGGGAACCATGTCTGTGTGCACGGTAACTATTTGTCACTCTTCAGGCCATAAACTTCCCAAGGAGTCTTATTTTTCCTGTTAATATGGAAACTGAAAATTACAGGAACTTCTCACTAAAATGATGATGTTAGCTTATTTCCTGTGTAACACGGATTGACATGTACATGTGCTGCTGACATGCTAGAAGAGCAGCTCTCTGTTCTCAAACTTGCTAGAGCCCACTCACACGACACAGATCCAGGCTGAGTGAAAAAAAAAAGTTGTTAGTGAGAAAAACCAAAGTGTTCCAGGGCACATTTTCTAAAGGCAATTAACTTCCTCCATTCCAAGGTTAAGAAAAAATCCCCCAGTAAATAAGCTAGAGTGATTAAGAGAAGATATCTAACTGGAGTCCACTGAAGGAAGCTCTAGCATTAAAATGTATGCTGTCCTTAACAAGAAAGGGCTTTGTGAGTGACAGACACAGTACATACTGAAAATCAATAGGGTTTTCATGTGTCTCTTATACATGCCTCTATGGATAAGTTATTCCATTCTCCTCCTCGGTTCATGTTAGGATAACAACAAATACTGAAACAAGCACATAGCAATAAGCAAGAGCTCATTTTCTCTTTCATCCATATGCATATGCCACCTGTAAGTTTTTTTATCCCATTTGAACCCAAGCCACAAATATTTAAAAATCACAAATGTTTACCGCAAACCAATTGGCCAAAACAAATTTATGGCTATCCTCAAAGAAAAGTTCATTTTAATAATTTCAGAATGTTTTAGTTATGTTAAATATTTACATTTTTAAACTCCTTTAAGAGTATAAAATAACCCCCCTTTTGAAATCAGAGGGTCATCTCAAATTTACAACCCGTTCAGTTTCAAACAGGTGGGATGTGAGCAGTAGCTTACTGTTGCTGTTGCTTAAAGCCACTGCTCAAATAAGACTCCACAAAACGGGCTTTTTCCTGCAGGTAGAGTCAAGGTTTGGTGACCTGCTATTTCACTAACAAAACAATCACAAAAGTTTCATAGGACAATTCCCTTTAGCTCTGTTCTAGGTAGTGTCATTAATTTATATTTTGTAACAAAGAATATTCTTTACTGCCCAATGGGTACAAGGGGCTGCCTGCAAATATCACCTGAGAAGAAGACAGACAGCTCCAAAATCTTCCACTCCTGCTCTTGGGCAAGGGAAGGAACACAGCCACAAAATCTGATCTGACAACTGACTTTCTTTTCCATTGATTTAACAATGAAATCTTAGGTACTTTCTTGCTTCTCTGGGAAAACAAGCCATGATTTTGACAAGCACCTACGCTATGAAAGAAGTTGTTCAAATGTTTCACATTTCACCATGAAAAGGTAGTCAGTGCCACTGATGACCCCAGACAAATTGGAGGAGGAGAAAGGGCAGAGGCATCAGTCAGGCACTGGACAAAGGTCAGATGATATGGTCAACCCATGGAAATGGGCTTCTCTCGCAAGAGAGTCTGATATTAGCCATGTCTCTAAACAGTCCACCAAATCACAAGGGTTTCTTACTTGCTCCATAAGTTGTTTTATTTTTTTTAACCAGCATCATTGAGTTCATGCAAGGGCTGTTTAAGAAAAATCACTTTCAAGACATACTGCTTGAAAACGTCCTTCCATGGCTAATGCTTACTGCAGAATTTCTTGACAGTATTTTGAGGGATGCAAAGTTAAACAGACCTTCTGCGATGGGAGCAGGACAATGATTTCAGTTAATTGGGGTATGATATATTGTTTATTCTGCCAAGAAAGGGACATAAAGCCCTCTAAAGCTGTGATCAAGCCACCCAGATGAAGAAAAAAACAAAATCAGGGGAAAAAGTGATAGCTGTATTTGTATATTACCACTAGCTATATTATATAGATAGAATTTGACATAATTTCAGTTATATATTGGCTGGCCAAGTTTCTAACAAACTCCCTGGGGAAGGTTTGCCAATGGAAGCATTTTGTGCTATTAGATGGAATTCTGCAATTCAGTGCAAATGAAAGTCTTTCTTTACTGAGGAATGACTGTAACCTGGTAGAGCACTTTCGGGGCAGACTTTATTTTCAGTGAAACAAGAAGAAAAAAAGGAATTATTACTCTTGTTCACGTTTTTGTCTGCTAATTAAGCTTGAGGAAAAAGTGTGAAGACTTTTGATTATTTTTTCTATTAAAAGATCAAATTCTGCTTTCCATTGTAATGCACTCGAATCCCGCGGGTGTATCCCTGTTATCCTTGTTATCTTCAACAAACTAAAGCCATCACCTTCTATTTACTCCAGAGTGAGCAGAATCTGGTTACAGAGTCAAAGCATCCAATTCTGCCCTGAGGCCTAATTTGTCCTTTTTAAAAAGTGACCTAAATACAGCATTGATGCCACCAGGAGAACAGCAGGTTTCAAGTGCGGCACAGACACCATTTTCTGTGTGACTGCCCCTTGTCTTTGTAATGCATAGCTGCATACATGGGATAGTAGCACAACTGGCAGCCCTGCTGGCAACAACTCTGAAAACCCTCTGCAGTTAAAAGGTCTACTCTCTTAAATGCTCTAAATTCCCTATAATAAATTTGCTTGTCCTGCAATTGTATGTGTCTCACAGGGGTATGGAGTAGGGATAGTGTTCAGCATTTGGGGAGTTTTGAATATGTGGTCCCATATAACAAATTCTATGGGAGAACTGAGCAGGCCTTGTTTGGGGGCTGCACAATTTCCTGGAGTTTGAAGTCAACTGTTATTTGCTCTGTCTAATGGGCAAGACTGGAGAGCAACACCTGAAAACACTAGTCAAGAGAGAAACAGGCTGTATCAGGCACTACAGCCTCACAGAATCACACACAGAATCAGAGAACGGTTGATGTTGGCAGGGATCTCTGGAAGAAGTGAGCTGGTCCAACCACCCTGCTCAAGCTCTGGACCATGTCCAGACAGACTCACTCATCGATTAAACAAATTAAAGCTCTACTGGAGTAGGAGTCATATGGCCAAGCCAGTTCAGAGCCAACCATGAAAACAATTTCTTCTTGCATATAAACATAATTTTTCGCAGTCTCTCTCAACCAGGAGTGAGTGCCTGAGGAGGCAGACAGACTTATTGTGGAGTTTTGTGTTCTGAAGACACCACGAAATTCAGAAAGCTCAAGTTTTCCTTTAGTGAGCTGGCAAGTATGAATGCTTGCTGTAAGCAGAGGCCATTAGAGTGAAAGACGAATGAAGAATAAAGAATGAGGAGTTTAGAGGTATCACAAGAACTGTCTGAGGGCATACGGGGTCAGCTAGTGTGAAAGGAAGACAGCCACATAGTGGAAAAGTAAAATCCTAGGGGAGGTAGTGAGTTTAAGAAGAGCTGGGGGGTCTCTGTCAGCCACAGCGCTCTCTTTGTGCTTATGGGCTTTGCAGAGCCACTGGCTCTCCAAAGATGGCTGAGCTATACTTTCTCCATATATATGTGAACATCTCTCCTCCCTCCCTTTATATGCAAGCTGGAAAATCAGCTATCTGGACAAAACATCTCAAGTCCTTCTTTCTGCTGTCTCTGACTGCAGGATGTCAGTGCCACCAGCTAAAACCAGGTGAAGCACTAGTCAAGGCTAGCACTGGGGTTTCTAGGGAAGAGCTGGAAACTGGCATGCTTGCTCCGTGTCACAGAAGAGGGATGCTGATGGAGACAGGTTTCTGACTATCTACGTCGGCAGAGGACTTCCATTTCAGTTGAAAATATCACATTAAAGTAAATGGTCCACTTAACACCTTGCTTTTCTGTTTAAAGGTCAGGTATTTTCTAAGTGCTTTAAAAGCTGATTATTTCTAAGACAGTCTTTCTGTTTAGTATGTCTCATGAGGATACTGGGAAAGTCTAGTAACTCAAATATGGGATCATAAAAATCAAGAAGTTGATATAAAGAATCCTTCTTTGTCTTTTCCCAACTCCTCCATGCTGTTTTTGGTTTGACAGATTCTCCTGGTACTATTTTCCTGGGTCCAAGGAGCCAAGGGCAATGCAGATCTAACCCTGAAGATCTCAGTGACTCAGGCTGTGCTCAGTTCACTGCTGGATAACCACTGCCTGCTCAGAGCAGCCCCTCTGGTCGTTGGCCTTGGGATGGGCCAGGGAAGGAAGATGGATCGTGTCTTGATCCTCCAGTTTCCCCTTGTGAATGGGAAATTACAAATTTCTACCTTTAAGGGGAGGGGAAAGAAGGTTGTAAGAGCTCAGCCTGTCTCTTCTCCCATGTGGAGCCTAGCAGCGTGCCAACCTGTCACTCTGCTTCTTGATCCTTCATGTGGTTTAAGTTCCAGCCCCTCTCCTCTCTCTTACCACTAGATTTAGGATCTGAGGTTGCCCTAAACAATGCCTAAATCTAAACTTCCAAAAACACACAGCTAGAATATGACTGGGGATGCAATCCTAATGTTTGCTGGAAGAACTCTAAGTAAAACATTACTCTTTTTTCAGATAAGCTATGAATTATCTGCAGGAACACTGGAATGCAAAGAAATCAGGGTAGTAATCAAACAGCAAGTCAAATGGTTCAAACCAAAAGTGCATAGCATTGTCAGGGAGGGAGGCTCTTGAATGATTAGAACCAGATAAAAACAGGTCTAGAAGGGACTTCAGGAGGTCATGTAGTCACTTCCCTGGCCCCCAGCCAGTTCAGTTATATGTGTGTTGTTCCCAACAGATGTTAGCCTAAATTGTTGAGACCGCCAGTGACGGAGACTCCACGACTTCCCCAAGCAATCTATTCTAGTGCTTCCCTAATTGTACCATTAGGAAGTTTTCCCTAATGCCTTAGAAAATTTTTATACACTTCCTTTGCGGCAGTTGAACTCCACCGCTTCTTGACCTATCCCCTGTAGATGCAGAGGGCACGTTATGCCTTTCCTCTTCACAGCAGCCTTTATGTACTAAAAGGCTATTACCATCCCCTCCCCCTGTCTGTTTTTCTTGAGACCACACCAAGCTAATTCCTTCACTATTTCCTCCAAGGTCATGCTTTTTTAGACCTCTTGTTACTTTCCTTCGGACATTCTCAAATTTGTCCACATATGTCTCAAATTACCGCTGTATCTATGCTGAGGAACAAATACATAGTCCTACTTCAGATGTCTCCCCGTAACAGTGGTTTTTATAAACCCCACACAATGTTTGTCTTTTTTGTGACACAGATTTGCAACTTAACTTTGTTCTCACCCGCATCAGATTTGTGATCAATCCTGTCAAAATGTGGCACCTTGCGTTTTCACTGTGGAAATTCATCCTGTGTGTTTTCCAGGCCATTTCACTGTTTTCCCAAGGGCACTTTGAATTCTAATGTGATTCTGCAGTGTACTTGCAGCTCCTCCCAGCAGTATTATCTGCTCATTTATCTAGAATGTCTCCTTTCCCATTGTCCAGATAGTTAGTAATGGCATTGAGCAAAACTGGCTCTAGTGTCCTGCATCATCTGGTCCAAAGCATCCTTTCACTTTGAGAGCAAGCCTTTGCCAACTGCTCTGTGGGTACAGGTACCAGAACAGCTTGCATGCAGCCTATGGACTATACTGCTTTCTTGCGGGATTGTGAGCTGTGGGCAGCCATCAAAAGCTGATCAGAGCAAAGATAGCTGCTATCCACTTCTTCTCCTCTTATTTCAAATGATTTGTACTTAGTAGATCCAAGCTGGATGCTAACCTTTTCACCTTCCAGTTCCTCCCCAGAATTTTGTTTGCTTATTTGTGAAGAATTTTCCAGAGACTGCATTTAAGTCCTCTGACTCTGCTTTTTCTGTTTTGTTTTGGTTTTTTTTTATTGCCCCTTCCTTTCCCCTGACCTTTTCCAGACTCCTGGTACCCCAGCTGCTCCCCGCAAGGCCTCAGTGATAACTGCTGACAAGCCAGAGACATCCTTATGTCAGACAGGGAAGCTCAGCCAATTGAAAATATGAGCCTACCTAATTCCTCTCTGGCTTGTTCTTTTCCTGTTATAGCTTTTTGTCCTTGGAATTAATGATGTTAACCACCTGATCACTGCAATTGGGATGATAGATAAAAAAAAAGCATTAACCACTTCGACCTTCATCTGTAATATTTCCCGCCCCACCAGTCTTTTCCTTACTAGAAATGTACTGGTAGTGTGATTTCTTTTTGTTCTTGATGCCTCTGTTCTTACATACTTGAATTATTCTTTTGCACCCCTTTTTAGTAATCTCACCTACTGTTTATTTCCTACAGTCCTCTTGAGTCTGAGATCAACGAAAAGCTCACAATTTTCCTAAATTTGTATCTTTCTATAGCTGACTTTTTCCTCTGATTCTTTGAGAAGTTGCCAGCTTGTTTCCTCTTCTCCTTAAAGTGTCTCTCATGAGACTGTGTGGTATCAACCCTTCATGGTACCTGAAATTTGCTTCTTCCATTTCATTTTTTTAAAATTCTCTTTATGAACATCATAAACTTTGTCATTTCATGTTCATTATCACACAGTTTGCTTTTTACCTTTATATTCTCAACCCCTCCTTCTCCATTGGTTAGGATTAAAGCTAGAAAAAGATTTTACTGTTTCATCTTCCTTATCAAAAAATGTCTTCCAAGGAGTGACTGAACAGTCTCAGTTTTGCTATATTATTTCTCTTTTGTATAGTTAAAATTCCTCAGTATTCTCACATCTGATTCTGTTAATAAAAGCTTATAAGGGTGTCTCATTAACCTGATCTGCTCTAGAGGCCTCCCCTTCCATTGCAAGGTGGTAAGCCTCCTTCTCTTCTTCCTTAACCATTTTAAGAGGCTTCAGACGTTTAAGTCTCTCTACCTCACAGTGAATCTAGGAGCTGGGGGCAAGGAAGACAATAGCTTCTCTCTTCCCCGTGCCTGTATTTCCAGGATGATTTATAAATTATATTAATATTCAGATAATTTCTTTGTTATGATGACAGTACTTTTTTCTTAACTATATATTAAGATTTCTGACTTGGTTTCAAAATAGCAGTATTCTACTTGGTCAACTGAAATGCAACCATCATTTATCCAGCAAAGGAAGCTTCATGATTGAAATGCAACATAAAAACCAGTAACCTCAGGCTAGAGCTTCCGCCTTACTTTGTATTGCAGTCTGTAGACTTTTAGGGTCAAGTTCTGATACTTCCCTCCCAGACTAAGCTTTGTGTCTGGTAATGGGACCCACAGATGTCCAGGTGGGAGGCAGTGATCTGACTACATGAAGTAACCATGTGTATTTCCATATACGTGTCCCCAGAGAGAGTGGATGCTAAATCCCAGATTATGAAGAGCACTAAGGATTCACAGACACAATTTACAATGAGCAAAATGCTTAAACCAGCTCTTTCATGTGGAGCATAGGGGAGCCCCACCACCAGTAACTGCTTGTTCGAGGACTCAGGAGAGAAGGGGATGAATCCAGGGTGAAACATTCACCTCTGCTGACACAGATGCATGTCCCAGTGAGCTGAACATCCTGAAACCCTGAGTTTAGAGGCATTATGTGCTGCCTGGGTGAGGTAGCAGCTAAATGGAGGATCCAAAGGTCAACACAATGTCTTTAAATGCCCCAAAATGTCAGTTAAAGACAGAAGTCCTGGATCTCATGCCTCCCTCCTTAAGCAACCCAGCAGGGAGACTTCAGTCTCTGTTCAAGTGATTTTCCTGTTATTCACCACAGTTTCTCCCATGAACAAAAATAAAACAATCTGCTCTTGTGGCATTCCCAAGCTGCAGTCTCAAGGCTATATTATTACGTGTACATGTAGCTGCCATTAGTTCTAATAATGTGTGCATTGTTTGGGGTGCAAACAGAGAGCTCTGCTGCCACCACCCACTACAGTAAGTAGTGCTTTCCAGCTTCAGTGGCCCCGTCGATTGCCTGAGGAACCAGGGCTGGCCTAAATTTGTACCTAATGCTTGTTTTTCTCAAAGCACAGAGCTGCTCAGTCCTGGGGAGACTCTGCAGACTTGGGTAACAGGAAGGATGACAGAAGCTGTCTTCATCTGACAACAGCGTCCGGCTGGTCAGTCAGAATGCTGCAGAAGTGCCAAAGAAAAGCACTATTTCTTTCTCAGAAAAGACATGTGGTACAGCTGCCTGCATAGCAAGGAAAGATCTGGCTGAGTAAGTGAAGCTGGGTGAAACATCTGTTTTGTGTTTCCCAGGCTTTTGACAGCAAAACAGAGTTATTTTGGGGTTTTTACAAGTCTTGCAGTCATTTTAAACATTGTTTTTGCCAAGTTTTCCACTTTTTGCTAAATAAGATTGGTCTTGATATTGAGACATAACTTTACTTCAGAAGAAAAGTCATAAATGTCTGCCATTACCTACACTCACTCTTCGTACCTTTTTTTTTTTTTGCTTTCCCTAGCACAGATTTTAGATATTCATTCCAGAACTTTGTGAGAACTTCTGCTGGTAATACGAGGAGAAAGATTTCTTTCATGGACAAATGAATGGTTTCTCTTAGAAAAGAATTACATATGCTGCTGCCTTATTTTTTCCCTCCCCCTCTAACTCTTGGTTTCCAGATGTAGCGAAAGCTGGTTTGAGCGGAAGAACATATGTTTTCAGCATGAATTCTGTTGGCAGGGTCCTGCTGCACAGTACTGCAGAGTTGCTGCAAGCCATGCCTGGCCAGCATACATGTATAATGTGCTCTAGAGATTATCTTGCTTCATTTTCATCCTTCTTCCCCTCCCCTCAGCAAGTTTCACTTTAATACAACACTCCAGACTTTGTGCTCTGTTTCACTGCTGAACACCTGAGTGCTCCTATCAATACATATGTTACAAACTGAGCTCTCCCAGATGCAGGGAAAAGGCAGCTAACCTTATTCCATGCCTTCAGCATCCCGCTTCTTTGATCTGCATCTGAGGCATGTGGCCATTCATATTTGTTAATTAAAAAAATAAATTATGTTGTCCAGGGCTCTAGTTTTAGACTGAAGAAGTCATAACAAAGGAATAACCTTACATGTGGTCCTCAGTGTTTATAGAGATCTTCCTCTCTGTATATTAAAATTTAATAGGATCCTTTATGTTATCTGGTAATATTTAGCTCCAGCCAACTTTGGACCAGCTTCTGGCTCACTTGCTCTTTTTGAATAATATCTTGCTCCAGGAGGAGTAGATTTATTTTGGGGTGAAGTACAATTCAGCAAGAGCAAGTATGCCAAAAACCTAGTCCTATAGTAGCATCACAGGGAAACTGTACTATAAACATGTCTTATCTTAGAAAGCAATATATCAGAATGATAATGTTTCCATTAAATATATTTTCAATGACAGAAGGTTAGAATCACACTTTGTTCAGTCATAGATGCTTGGCTGAGTCATCTGCTAACTTGCTGCTTGCCTTACTCCTGTCATATATTATCCATGAATGAACACAGCAATTTCTATCACTATTATTCTTTGGGTTCAATCATTTAGTGCACTCTGCAAGGCAGCTATGAGGCCATCTTTCCATCATAACCTCTATTACTTCAGCTGCTAGTGAATTATCAAACCAGCAATCCATAAAGCCCTTAGAGCTCATATTAATTATCAAAAACTGATGAGATATAAGCACGTTAATTGATTCCTTTCATATGCATGATTTTAAATACAAAACCAGCCGAAGATAGGAACTTCGTTGAGATTTACTGTTATGCATGTTATGTTAGATTGTGGAACTGAAGGTGTTTGATTAACGACTGTTCTTTTACTTGGCTTAATTTGTCACATAATATAAATAATATTAGACTCTGTATGTACATCTCAAGACAACAATGTTTGTTAGATTAGTTTTCCCAGAGTATTTTATGTATCTTGAATAACAGTTCTGGGATAATACAAGGTCAGTCTTTGAGGAGTATGCAAAAATTTTGTGTGGGCGGGTGCAGTTTATAAAATGATATTCCTTCCAGAATAATATGGTGCATGGCTAGATATGGTGACAGCCTTGGAATGTTGTTAGATGTTGCCATCTCTGATTTGAGATGTGAGGATGTTGATGCATTTCCTCTACTGTAAGGCAAAAACAAGACAGATGAGCTGAAAGATCTTCAGAAAACTATCCTGAAAGTCAGTGCTTTTTTTAAATGCAAGTGCTGATTTATAACAAAAATATGATGTTTAGTTTTCCCAATTTTCCTGAAACCAAACATGAAAATGGTTGCAGATGACCCCAAACCTGTCTCTGCCAGCAAGTGACACTCATGGTATGGGCCCGTGGAGCAGGTAAGCAGGTAAAGCAGGACATAAGTATAACATGGAGGCCTGAAATTTAAAACTGTGACATAGAAACTGTGGTGCCAGGCTGCTAGCTGATCCCATAGGCACAGAGACTCCATAGGGGCTTGGGATTCTACATGAGGGTTATTTTCTGAATGGCTAGCTGCTTTGTTCACCCCTCAAACCAGTCAGGAGCAAGGCACTAAGGAATAATCAAGTGGGGAACTAAGTGTTCTTGCAGCATGTCTTATGTTCACCAACAAATTCATGCTGCAAAAATCATGAGAGACATCCTGGCTATACTTTAAAGTTCACAGCGTGCTGGCTTTGCAGCCCTTTGCCTTTCTAGAATAGCCATGGAGGACAGCCATCCATGAAAAGGGAGACTTGATTTCATATACCTCCTGAGCCTGCATGAAGACAAACTTACCACTGTCTTTCAGTGAGGACAGCACATAAACATTAAGCCATACGGTGTTGAAGAGGAGTTTTTCCAACTCTTGTGCTGAATGGTGGCCACATTTCTGTGGGAAAAGTGAGACGGCAGCCCACTGTGTAGACTGCTCCCGTGGGGCAGGAGTGGCCTGAAATTTTTAAGTGACTGTTAATTTGAGATACAGAAATGGAGTTTGAAACAAGGATAAATAAAGGTATATTTTAAAAAATGTGTAAGGTCTGAAACAAAGCCAGTAAGCACCATTTAAAGAGAGGATATAGACTGAAAGTGGATGAATAGATACCTACTCATACTGCCAACCTTGAGAGAGCCACCACACCCCAGAGAGCTGGCTGAGGCAGCTCCCCTGTTTTACACAGGGAAAAGGCTTGTACAGAGCCTGTAACAGCACCAAAAACCAAACTTTGAAGCCTGGAAATAATTTCTAGCAGAGTTAATCATGCTAAAACACACCAGCTGCTTCACTTTCTTCCTGTACACAACAGGCAGGCAGATAAGCCACACTGGTACTGGTAAGGTTGTGCCTGGGCCCCTGGGGTCTTGGCAGGCTGTGGAGGGCATGAGGAAATGTGGGAAGAAGGCATCCAGCCTCCCCATGCAGACCTACATGGCCTGGGGAAACTGGCAACCTGCTTTTAAGGCTCAAACCCTCATACAAAGCCAGAAATAATGAATATCCAAGGAGATCTCGCAGCAGCTGATTTGTTTTGTGAGATACCTGGGGGGGACTTTTGTCCTCCAAAAAAAGAGATAGGGAACATGAGGGTCTGCTGCCCAAAGGCCATGGTGAAACATTTCAGGGATTTCCACTGATGTTAGAGTAGACCTGGGGAAGGCTGGGGACTGAAGCCTAAATCCGAAGGACAGATCTAGGACTTTTAGATGGGAGAGAACTGTAAATTTAATCCTGGCAAAGCCCCCTCAATTTTGCCTATATACCTCTATCCTTTTGTCTTTGCACAGAAGATGATTCATTATAGTTATAGTTAATCCCACAGAGAGGAAAAATGTGACTCTGTACTGGGTACCCACTTACATCTGGGACAGTCCTTTGGTGCCCATTTTGAACTTCTGTCTACGGTTGCAGCAAGGTGCCACATCTGTAATACCAATATGGGCTGCCCATCCTGTCAAAGGTAAGTAAGGATTTGAGACCTCACGAAATGCATTAAATCATGACCGAAGATGCTTTTTGGTGTCTGTTAAGTGCCAGGAGATGTTCTGGTACAGCTTGAAAAGAGGCACCACAGAAGCCACTAGAGTGGCCTGGGCAAGCAGGGATTTGTGTGATTCATAGAATCAGGAGCCAGAAGTAGCTCCAGAACAATGAATGGTCTCAGGATATGTTTTTTCAAAATTTCTGTTTAATATATTCTCAAGTCAACCTAAAAGTATTTCTTCACCTATCCAGAGTCCTGAGGTCATTTGGCTGTGAGAAGAGCTGAGATACTGTTATGACACAAGCTTGAATATGAGTCACAGCCTCGTAATTTCTTCTGCTGTGAACATGATACAGAAACACTGCACTTGCTTCTTAACAGTCTGTTTTTGTATGTGAAATAGCTTTGCACTTATACATAAAATAGACACTGAGTTGTATCTGTCAGAGAAAAAATAAAATACCATTGGGTCATTCAGTCCTGCTGTTTGTCTTCAGACCTGATTGTGACAACTGTGGAGACAGCAGGCTATGACAGCAGTCTCCTGACATGACTAAGATTGTTGTCATTGCAATGTCAGAAGATGCAGGACACAAGGGCTTTCCCATTCAACAATAATCTTGTTAAGCAGAGAAAGTAAAATGGTATCCCGTGATGGCGTGCCACAAGTTCTCCAAATCAGAAGAACAGCATGAATAACATCTCAGTGGACCCACTGTTAGTGTTTGTTACATTCTTGGGTCTTGCTTTTAGCCAACTTGTCTACGTTTTGTAAAATGGTTAGAAAGTTTGCCAAATAATCACCTCAAAAAACACCAGACCTAGAAGAAAGGGATAATTCTCACTATCATAATGGTTGGAGCCCCTGATATCAGGTTAGATATTGTTTCCTAGTGAATAACCTGCGGGTGTATTTCACCAACTGATATGTTTTTTCATGGTCAGTTTTTAAGATGAAAGAATACCACAGGGAATGGTTCATTGATGGCAGGAGATGAGCCATGAAAATGCATGTAATAACCTACCTCACAAGATAGCTGTGAATAAATCAAGATGGGAAATTAGGAATTGTTTAAAGTCATGGAGGGAATTTGGTCCTTAAATAGCCTGAGAATAGGGCTGCACCAGCCCTGTGAAATGGGGCAGGATGCTGTGATACAAGTGTCCATGACAGCAGAGACGGCATGGGACCCAGGAGCACTTCTTTATTTATATATTTAGGTGAATGTTCTTCATCTCTCATTTTTATCTGTTTGGATTAACAAGCAGAATTCTAACTATCCAAAAATGATGTCTTTTCTGAGTGGAAAAACAGAATATAAGTCTTTGTCAGTGGAAGAAAAGTAGAAAAAGACCAAGAATTTATGGAGCCAATTATTTCCTAGATCAAGTCACTTGAACGTAGTAGATTTTAAGGCAAGTTTCAGCAGTTCACATAGCAAAACTATTCAAGAAATAGGTTTACCTGTCTCACAGAAAATTCTCCAACAGTTTTCATTAGAATAGGATCAAGAGGAACATCCCAGAAATACCTCACAGTCATAATTCTGGATTTTCTATAGGAAGTAATTTGCAGTGAGAATTTGGTATTACGCAAGGTGTTCATTCTCATGAGAAATCATTCCTTGATGTCTCTGCACACAATGGATT
This sequence comes from Jacana jacana, assembly GCA_013400555.1. Lineage (NCBI taxonomy): Eukaryota > Metazoa > Chordata > Aves > Charadriiformes > Jacanidae > Jacana > Jacana jacana. The sequence continues at coordinate 33,047 of VZTM01000869.1, read as the reverse complement.
TTATTTGCATTATAAAGGACCCCAACCAAAATAAGTGCCCCAGTGGTTCAAGACCACAAGTTCATCATACGAAATTGTTTCAAAGATGCTACAATAACTTAAACTACACTAATCTGTTGCACAACAGAAACTGCTATTCTGAGATTCACAGGTATAAAGAACGATAATTGAAGTCTGACCGAGGGGCTGCTCCAGCCTCCTAGCTAACATGGACCATCAGTTTTAACCCTAATTCCTGTATCTATGAGAATGTGTAGGAAGGCATAGGAGGACAGGAGGCAATTTTTCTTTTGCAGAATTCACTCTTTGGGCCTGTAACACCTCTCCTATGAGGACAGGCCGAGACAGTTGACGTTATGCAGCTTAGAGAAGAGAAGGCTCCATGAGATCTTACAACAGTAAGATCCAGTAAGCTTCTAGCACAGCCTCGGGTTGTTCAGCCTGGAGAAGAGGAGAGAAGGCTCCACGAGATCTTATAGTGGGGAGATCCAGTAAGCTTCCAGTACCTGAAAAGGACCTTCAGGAAAGATGGGGAGGGACTCTTTATCAGGAAGTGTAGCAATAGGATGAGGGGTAACAGTTTTAGACTGCAAGAGGGGAGATTTAGATTAGGTATTAGGAAGAAACTCTTTACCGTGAGGGTGGAGAGACACTGGAACAGTTGTCCAGAGAAGCTGTGGATGCCCCATCTCTGGAAGTGTTCAAGATGGCGTTTGAGTAAACTGGTCTAGTGGGAGGTGCTTCTGCTCATATCANTTGGGTCATTCAGTCCTGCTGTTTGTCTTCAGACCTGGTTGTGACAACTGTGGAGACAGCAGGCTATGACAGCAGTCTCCTGACATGACTAAGATTGTTGTCATTGCAATGTCAGAAGATGCAGGACACAAGGGCTTTCCCATTCAACAATAATCTTGTTAAGCAGAGAAAGTAAAATGGTATCCCGTGATGGCGTGCCACAAGTTCTCCAAATCAGAAGAACAGCATGAATAACATCTCAGTGGACCCACTGTTAGTGTTTGTTACATTCTTGGGTCTTGCTTTTAGCCAACTTGTCTACGTTTTGTAAAATGGTTAGAAAGTTTGCCAAATAATCACCTCAAAAAACACCAGACCTAGAAGAAAGGGATAATTCTCACTATCATAATGGTTGGAGCCCCTGATATCAGGTTAGATATTGTTTCCTAGTGAATAACCTGCGGGTGTATTTCACCAACTGATATGTTTTTTCATGGTCAGTTTTTAAGATGAAAGAATACCACAGGGAATGGTTCATTGATGGCAGGAGATGAGCCATGAAAATGCATGTAATAACCTACCTCACAAGATAGCTGTGAATAAATCAAGATGGGAAATTAGGAATTGTTTAAAGTCATGGAGGGAATTTGGTCCTTAAATAGCCTGAGAATAGGGCTGCACCAGCCCTGTGAAATGGGGCAGGATGCTGTGATACAAGTGTCCATGACAGCAGAGACGGCATGGGACCCAGGAGCACTTCTTTATTTATATATTTAGGTGAATGTTCTTCATCTCTCATTTTTATCTGTTTGGATTAACAAGCAGAATTCTAACTATCCAAAAATGATGTCTTTTCTGAGTGGAAAAACAGAATATAAGTCTTTGTCAGTGGAAGAAAAGTAGAAAAAGACCAAGAATTTATGGAGCCAATTATTTCCTAGATCAAGTCACTTGAACGTAGTAGATTTTAAGGCAAGTTTCAGCAGTTCACATAGCAAAACTATTCAAGAAATAGGTTTACCTGTCTCACAGAAAATTCTCCAACAGTTTTCATTAGAATAGGATCAAGAGGAACATCCCAGAAATACCTCACAGTCATAATTCTGGATTTTCTATAGGAAGTAATTTGCAGTGAGAATTTGGTATTACGCAAGGTGTTCATTCTCATGAGAAATCATTCCTTGATGTCTCTGCACACAATGGATTTTATTTGCATTATAAAGGACCCCAACCAAAATAAGTGCCCCAGTGGTTCAAGACCACAAGTTCATCATACGAAATTGTTTCAAAGATGCTACAATAACTTAAACTACACTAATCTGTTGCACAACAGAAACTGCTATTCTGAGATTCACAGGTATAAAGAACGATAATTGAAGTCTGACCGAGGGGCTGCTCCAGCCTCCTAGCTAACATGGACCATCAGTTTTAACCCTAATTCCTGTATCTATGAGAATGTGTAGGAAGGCATAGGAGGACAGGAGGCAATTTTTCTTTTGCAGAATTCACTCTTTGGGCCTGTAACACCTCTCCTATGAGGACAGGCCGAGACAGTTGACGTTATGCAGCTTAGAGAAGAGAAGGCTCCATGAGATCTTACAACAGTAAGATCCAGTAAGCTTCTAGCACAGCCTCGGGTTGTTCAGCCTGGAGAAGAGGAGAGAAGGCTCCACGAGATCTTATAGTGGGGAGATCCAGTAAGCTTCCAGTACCTGAAAAGGACCTTCAGGAAAGATGGGGAGGGACTCTTTATCAGGAAGTGTAGCAATAGGATGAGGGGTAACAGTTTTAGACTGCAAGAGGGGAGATTTAGATTAGGTATTAGGAAGAAACTCTTTACCGTGAGGGTGGAGAGACACTGGAACAGTTGTCCAGAGAAGCTGTGGATGCCCCATCTCTGGAAGTGTTCANACCTCTCCTATGAGGACAGGCCGAGACAGTTGACGTTATGCAGCTTAGAGAAGAGAAGGCTCCATGAGATCTTACAACAGTAAGATCCAGTAAGCTTCTAGCACAGNTGCTCATATCAAGGGGGTTGAAACCAGATGATCTTTAAGGTCCCTTCCAACCTAAACTATTCTATGATTCTAAGATTCTATGATTTTAAAGAGCAGAACTACTGTATAGGCGAAGATGTAAACACAAATGTCAAAGCTGAGCAGCTAATGACCAACGTGTTGTTGCCAACAGAAAATGTACTTTCAGATTGTACTGTTTTATTCTTGTAATGACCTTTCTAATTACTTTTTAGCTCAATGCACTAGGAGTCATTTGCTAACTGGAATTTTAAATATTAATGCATGAGTGTTTAAGATGTGTCCATTAAGGCTGGTAAAGTTGTGTTTGATTAACGGGCTTTTCATAAATGCACTGACACAAACTCTTTTTTTTTTTTTTTAATTAATTCAGCCTGCAAATGAACATCATCCATTTTGCTATCATATTTTATCAGTCTGTAAAGTGCATTCTCACTTCAATTTTCAGCCCTGAATGCAGAACACTTTGTGAAAAATGACAGAATTTTAATGAGAAAGTGAACAACATGCTATCAACACCCTTTCGCCAGTAAAAATGGAAAAACATCAAGCTTTAAATCATGTTCCCTCCACACCTTTGGACATCTGTGATTCTGTCTGAGTCCTCAAAATCTGCTATATCTATCACCAGGTGCAGCCTTTAAACGCTGAGGAGCTTTCTGCTTCATTGGTTGGCATGGCAACAGTTGTCAAATCATCCCTTGATAATGCTATTTAATTGATTGTATAAATTATTTCTGAGATATGTGATTGCAAAATGATGTACTGAAGCTTTTAAGTGAACTGATCAGAGTATGTGCATTTAAAAATACACTGCATTCACTGACCCTGGCCAAGAACCTGACCCTCTTACAAGCCCAAAATTCTTTAGATGAAGCATAAACATTAAGCATTAAGAATAAGTTCAAAATGATGGCAAAAGTATATTCTACTCCAAGTGCATGTTAACAGTTATACCAGGAAAGGTCACTTATAAAAATATCAACAGCAATAGAGCTATTTTTAATATGTCTGCTTCTGCACAGAGAGCTGAATGACCAGGGAACGCAGAGATGCTTTCTTATCCATTATAGTCTGAACGATTTTAGATCACTTAGTAGTGTAAACTCTGAGGGTAATATTCCTCTGGCCAAGAGGAGACATTTGTAGTGGAAATGCCTGTTATTTGAGCTGGTTGTCTAGACTTACTGCCAGCAGAAAGAAACAAGCATTTCTAAGATAGACCAGTAAATATCTAAAGAAAATCAGAAGATTTGCTAAACTCCAGAGGCCTCCTTTCCCTCCTTTGACTATAAAGGGTTCTTGGTGTGACCAGCTCACATGGAAGTATCTACGTTCCAGATAATTGACCTTAACTGAGACGATTAATTATTCTTCTGCTGTCTATTCCTTTTTATTTTTTCAACATGAGGTTAAAACTTGTTCCATGATTTAGGTTTAACTGATAAACTCTTTTAAGCCCATGCTTAATCAATCTCTTTTTTCGAACTTTATTTCCATTATAGTAAAACACCTGAATATTGAGATAAATTTCCTATCTGAATAAAAATAAAGAGATGCTTAGGTCACTATGTATCCACATAACTAAGATGAACATTTATTTTTCCTGGTGCTTACAAAGAATTGTGAAATTATTAATCTGTTGGTTTTTTTTTTTTTTTCTGTAAATTTCAATGTTAAAAATACAAATCCTGAATAGATGATAGGTATCAGCGAACTGCAATTGGGCCTTAACACATTGAACAAACTTTAGATCCCAACTATCACTTCAACACATCAAAGAGCACAGGTAATAACTATTTATAAAGATATGCAGAAAGAGAAGGACTTTTGTCATCTGTAAAGCACAAATATTTCACTGACCCTCAAATAGAAATTTGGCTTCTTTCTGAGGGAAACCTTGAATCTCCGTGAGGCAGGGAAGAAGATGTTTGTTTGGCAAGAAAAGGTTCATTTAAAAAATAAAACCATTCCAAATGGAGAATTTAAATGTCTTGTGTTTAGGTTTAAAGGACTTTTTTTGAGGCAATGTGAAAGCCCACACCCATTGGATGCAGAATAAAACAGGCAAAAGAGACGTCTTTCTGAAGATAAATAGCCACATGTCTATGGTATATTTATCTTTGCAAAATGTAGGTCATAAGACAAACAGTGTCCCACAGTATCACGGTGGAACTGGGCTATCCCCATACCAATAATCCTCTCGTAGTCTGTTCATCATCCCTGTATCTTAAGTCTGGCATAAATGTGTGCACAGACACACAATAGATATTTCTCATAAAATGGCAGAGAAATGGCTCATTTGTCTGCTATCTAAAAACATACAAGACATTCTGTACTAAATGGGTATATTCATAGTCATCTAGTATCCCCAGCATATTCCATTAATTCATTGTTTCCGTTATACTGAAGTTTTTGCCTCCTCTTGGATGGCTATCCTGACTCTGAAGACAAAGAAGGCACTAAAGAGAGTAAATATTGGCTCCACTATCAAATGTGTCTCCTTCGACAGGGAAGATGCCCAGCCTGGAGGATACAGTGCCTGGACAGCAACTCTGGATGGGTCAGGCTGCCATCAGGCAGTGCTTTAATGAGCTCACCACCCCTCCTTTGCAAGTGGCAAAGGATGGCTAAGCCTTGGTGCAATGAAGAGTCAGGTAGGACTGCTGTGGTAGCCAGTCTGGTGGCCATGTGAGCTCCTGTGTCTCCAGTGCCCTCCAACTGCAGGGCAGCACACCAGGAGCTGCTGAGCTAGGACAGAGACCTACCGAGCATGTTTGCCCTGTGCATCACCACAGTTACTATGCACAGATAACTTTTCAGTGAGAGGAGCTTACTTATTCATCCTGGCTTCCCCTCCCTCACCATGGTCCCAGTCACCCAGGTCCAAAGCTAGTGAGCTCAGCCAGGGTAAGAATACCTCCAGCCCTATGTGAAAGGGCCTTAAATGGCACTCCAGCTGCAACCGTGTGCAGAGCTCAGGACTGGCAACACAACAGCTTGGTGCCACGCTTACTAGATGGCAGATCTTGCATTTATCTAGTCTATGCCACAGTCTGTTTGCTGCCTGGCATGTAGGTACTCTCCAAAAGGCAAAGAGGAATGGGGGGATTTTCACTTGTGTTAAATCATCTCTCCAGTAATTGATATATTGCTATCTTTTCTGAACATTTTATGGTTTTATAGCACACAAAAATAAATATAGAATGATCATAAAATGAAAGACAAAGAAAGTAGCATCTATCTTTATGCATCTGGAAGATGTGATATGTCCAGGTTGTAATCTAGATGAAGAGAATTGGGTAAATATCCCTTGGACGAGGTAAGTATGCTCACTAAGTGAGATGTATATGACTAGATTGACTAGAATTTATCCTCTCCATCCTCAGACTGAAGACTCAGGAATTGGGTTGTGTTTCCTGCTTTTGCTGCCTTTTAAAATTCAGTTTTCATTCCCTAGCTATTGTCAGAAATATTCCAAATTCATCAAAACTCACACATTGTTCACCATCTAACCAGAGAACAGATAAATACATATGTCAGGCCTCATTAGCAAAAGCTGTCACTGATGAAAGCCTGTTTTCCCTTCCCTTACATCCTACCATACCTCATGCAGCTGATGATCAACAACTGCTGCCGCATAATGAGCCTGAATCTTCAGCACTGCCCCCTCAGATATGCTTGGTGTTGCAACACATCTGAAAACTTTAAAAACAAACAAACCGGTGACTTTATACAAGAGGAAAAGGATTTTCTGGAAGGAAGGGTCGGTCCTGAAGGAAGGACCTTCTCAGCCTGAGTGCTTCTGCTGAACTCAGCGCAGGAATATTTCACGGCTGAGAGAGAAAAGACCTTGCAAAGGTGGGAAATCCCCACTGGGGCTCACAGCTGAAAGCCAAACATCCCAAACTCCATCTGGCAGCAGCTAAGCAGGTTGTGAAGGTGCTGGGAGCCCAGGTAGCACGTGTCCACAAGAGGTGACCCACTTAGACAGCAGCCTGCTGTATTTGCACTGGCCACGGGGCCACAGGGGCCTGTCATAGCTAGTCTCATGCAGGGAGTGCCAGTGTGCCCCCTGCTCACTCCATGGCAGATGGGGACAGCTCTTCTAGCATCTCCCATCTTTCCAGCATCTGAATCTGCTGCCCTCCATGTTCAGCAGCAAGAGGAAGACATGAGATTAAATTAAACCAAATGGGATTATGTTAAGAACTTTTTTTTCAACCTCTCAGGTCCTATCGGGCTGGAGCTGATTGATGAAGGCAGCGTTGCACCTCCAGCACTGGAAATGTCCCAAAACAGGTTAGAAAAGTTGGGCACCCCTGTAGTGTTACTGATCCTTCCTTTTCAGGTGTCCTTGGCCCCTGGATGTAGCATGTGTAGGTCCTTTCCAGTTCTAGGCACTATCTGTGCAGATTCTTAAAGCGTGTATACACACATATATACATACATATGTACTTATATACACACACATTTCAGCTGAAACACTGCAGATCTCTTTATATAAGGAGGGATTTAACACACACACAAAAAAGCCTCTGAAGGCTGAAACAAGATGGAAGCAAATGCTGTTAGGGAGGTCCCCCTCCTCTGTGTGGGTCCCTTAAAGATTTCTGGTTATTCTGAAATCGTATTTCCACTCCAGCATTTTGCCTTGCTTGGAGGCAGCTGTGAAATAGCAGCAGCAGCAGCTGATTAATGCCAGGTGTACGTTCAAGTCCAGGCATCTGTATTTGTTGCTGCAAATTTAAGTAAACAATGACCAAATGTGGCTTTTCTAAGTGCAGTTTGAACTGTGTGTGCATACAGAAACTTAATCACTGTCAGCCGCTACATCGCAAGCTCAGAGCGCCCTAACTGCAGAGGAAAGCTCAAAGGGAAGTTCAAAAGGTATTAACCACTTGACGCATCTTGTGTTTTGGGAGATATTTTTGGATGACTGGAGAGCAATAATAATTTTTATTCTCAAGACTGCTTTCCCTTTCTGAGGAAGAATATAGAAAAGAGGATTTCTTCCCCCTTACCGCCCCCATATTTACCTTGCTTTATTGATATTATGGCCCATATCACCAGTTGAACAAAGCACAGTAGGGGCTGATTCACCTGAGGCTTGTCCTTAGCATGCAGCAAATAGGCAACATCAGGGAAATTCCTCTTACCAGTTAAGATAAATTCACCTTTCATTGTCCCAGTGACTGGGGGCTTCCTGGTGAGTTGTTTTAATAGCTTGCTTTGATTGAGACAAAACAGGGAAACAAACAAGGTTAATTTTGGAAAACCAGGACCCAGGACCCAACATGGTATGGTCTGTCACAAAGATGGTGAGAAAAGCCTGTCTGAACTAAAGTTAGTGCTGAGACCCCAAGTGGTTTCAACACAATCAAAATTTTATCCAGAATTTTGCGTGAATGAGGCATCCGGCTTATTTTCATGTGTTCACATAACAGTAATGATAATAAACAAAGAACATCATCCATCTCAAAACTGCTTGGCATAAAAGTTTTTATCAAGCAGAAAAAGCTATTTTTGTTGCCTGAACAAGAAAAAATGAGGGAAACGACTAACTGAGTACATTGTGAACAAACGTGTGTGAGAGGGAGAAAGGAGGGAAGGGAGTGGAAGTTACCTCTGAAGCACCATGCTGGTGGAGTATGCAAACTTGGCAAAACAAGTCACATATGTATGTCATCAGTAACTTGAAGTCTCTGAGTAACATGAAGTTAGAGCAGATGCTGACTTGAAATCTCATTTGTAGCAGGGTTAAATCATGTGTGGGTAATTATTAAATATTAAAAGCACAAGTCAAAAAGATTACTCAAAGAAGGAAAAAATGGAATATTTCATAAAACTTCTTGATGAGGAGGTGCTGATGAATGAAGACAGGCATAGGGATGGATTTAAGCGCCAGACTGAAACATTATCAATTTTGCATGCCAGGTGTTTGATAAAGGCTATAGAATTCCCACTGTATAGCCCTTGTCTCAGGTACCGTCCTCTCCTGTCCTTAGACTCTGTCTTTTCAATCCCTTACAGGGAAGGAAGAGTATGAAGATAGCACTTTGGACTGGCAAAGTTTTGCTTCTGTTTAACCTCGTTTGTCTGTCATGATATTGTGGACAGGAAGGAAAAACCTCTAAGGCCTCTGTCACTTTAAGCCCAGTGAAAAGTCTGTTTACTGAGCATAAACCCACATTTTTAAGGATAAAGCCAGCTCTTCAGCTATGATTACAGCCATAAGGAGCATGGTAGCACTGAAAGAAATATGGCATTGCTAAAGACTTTGGCAAAGGTCTTAGAGGAGAAGGGTGTGAGACCATCCAGCCTTACACCGTAACTAAGTAAATAGGGACTAAGATCACTTGCATGCCCCAGGATGATTTCTGCTCTTCACGAGTCAGTTTTTACATGAAGTCAAGAATGATGGATGATATTCTATAATAAAAACTAGAAAACAAGTACCCAAATACCAAAATCTCCACAAACATCCAATCAACTGTAAAGACTTCCAACATTTTTTGAATAGGGAATTAAGCTATGAAGAGCTAAAGTGGAACTAAATATTATTCCAAGACTTGCTATTTTAAGCTGATATTTATTATTCTTAGTCTGCTTCCCTTTTATTCCTCATGGACTAGGTGTAAACAGGAGTGCAAAGAAAGGAGAAAGAATCCAACTGTAAACCCCTGAATACTCTTCATTTATCAGGACGATCCTTATAATCCTTATGGTAGTCCCAAAGTTCCTATTAAAAATTCTCAGTACACCTATAACTTACCAACAACAGAACGTTTTTTGTTCAGTCTTGGCTTTTTTTTCCCCATCTTCTTGAAATCTAAAGAAAAAGCTGTGTTTGAGCATGGTTCATAAGTTCATAAAGAAGTTAATACATTATGGATATTTGATTTTTTTTTTCATGGATGGATTTAGGGACTTAATTCTATTACAAGGAGGGTGTGAAAGTTCAGAGTCTTATCCAAGTACAGTATCGGGCACCTGAATAATTTTCTGCTTGCAAAAGAGCAAATGTAATGGTATAAGCTAGTTGATGTTAAGTTGCAATGTTTATAAAATGATGGGATTTTATTGTGGCAGCTACTGTGTTTCACAATTTTCAGACTGGTATTCTCCTAGTAGTACAGTTAAGTTGGATTTGAGAACAACAGCAGCTTAAAACATCAAAGCTACAGGAGAATATTCTTCAACATAAGCTCTGCTCTAGCTCTTTATGTCTTAGCTCTCCCCATTAAAAACATTGAATATAGTACTGAAATAAAATATTCAATTCTAGAAAAAAGTGTCCTGAGTTCAGAAAGTTACTCAAGCAGGGAGGTCAGAAGTGGGTGGCAGGGTGTTAGCAGTGTATGTTTGCTTTGCCACAGAGACCTCGAGAGCTCAGCTGACCAGGTGTGTGGATGCTGCCACTTCCATCCATGTCTAAGCCACTTCTGGCTGCGGGCCCCAGCACCTGGATTCGTTTGCAGCTGCACAACCTTCTTGGCCAAATTCTTGAAAAGACAAAGGTCACATTGTGCTCTCAGCTGTAAATATGTAGAGGCTGCTGCAGCTGCAGGAATGGAAATGGGAGCAGAAGCCAGCCAAAGATGTTGCTATAAAATTGCATATGAGCATTTGGAAAATAAATTCCCATCAAAAGTTTTCATGAAGGTTCTACTTTGGTTGATAGGCTGCCCAATCTGAGAACATAACCCCAGGCTAACATCTTTTCTTGCTATTAGTTGCATATTAGTGTAACTCCATTAGCTCAGCTGTAATATTTCTAGACTCCCTTGGAGGAGAGAGAACATCCTTATTTATCTGGTACATCTGAGTGTAGCAATCCTTCAGCTCAGCCTCTCTGGTTCATGCCAGAAGAGGAGATTGAACTTCCTTCTAAACTGGGCAGGCAGGCAGTCAGGCTATCTCACTGCTCAAGCCACAGTTCTCTGTCATGCTTTCCCATAGCAGCCTAGAGAAAAAAAATGCAGAGTAAAGATGGGTACATCAAGATGCACTAGCTAGCATATAATTTAATTATTATTTCTGTTAAGAGCTCTTTAAAGAAATTGGCTAGGTAGTACAATCCTTTGACCGAACTAGAAAATATGTATTAGGAATACAGAAATATTTGTCAATATTGAAGGCAGAGAGAAAATTTCACCCTGGAAGCTTATAGACTGTCATGAAAAATATTCTTTCGGGAGCTCACAGGTGCAGTGTTACAGCTGAGAGCGGAGGAGCATTTATTCACTTTTCTTCTAACCCTTAGTAAGAATAAGATCCTCCTTCTCACCCCCCTCATCGAAATCAGAATCCAGTATACTTGGCTATTGGAAAATTATTCACATCTTTTGCTTCCCTCAAACTTTTTTTGCTAGTATTGTCCCTTTAACAGGCTTATTGCTTATATGGTTTAGGGGAACAGGGGTGGGAGCAGGTTGCATGACTAATTTACAATTATGCCATTCAGTACCATGGTCTGTCATTAGTGTTTTATTATGTAGAGAGACCAACGCAAGAGACCACCCTTAAGTCACTTCACATCTTACAAGACCACCCTAAGGTTGCCCAATGCATATTAAATATTATTCTGGTTTTGCTTTATTAGAAGTATACATTCATTAAGATTTTTCTCAGACCCTTGAATAATTCCTCAAGACTGGTTTCATTGTACAGAGACTGCTGAAGCATGGAAAAAAAGAGTTCACAGCTGCAGTCCCTTTTGGTACATTATATCAGCGATGTCTACAGGTGGAGCAGAATTATGAATTTATTGCTGAGGAAAGACCCTAATGTCAGTTTTCATCATTCTTCGTGTTTACCATTTCACAGACCTACATAAATTATGTTTGAATCCATACATTTTGCTGTCCCAATGGGATATCAATGGGAAATTATTGGTGGTTGTAGATTTTGTGCATGATATTGTTTTGAGTGCAGCTTTTTATTTTCTTTATTCTTTGGATATGAGTTTAATAACAGGGTCTGGAGGATGAGGAAACTCCTGAAGTACAAACAAATAATATTATTCAGCTGGCTTACTTGATATCTAATGTAAAACTTCTATGTTAAAATGGTAACGTTTTGTGTCTGAGAAGATTCAAAAACTACAGCTGGGTCTGAAACGTTCACCATTCCATGTTTATTATGAATTATTCTTTGTTTCCACACACTCCTCTTTTAAATGTTCATCATACATGCAAATGCATAATGCATTTCTCCTCATTCAGCCTAACACAGATTCTGTGATCCCCTGCGAACAATCAACCAGGGAAAGGCTTTGCTGTCTTAACTCCTTGCACACACTGTAGCTCTGTGTCTCTTTATTGTGCTCATTGTCTACGCTCAGAGGAGAGCTGAAACGTGGGATTTGTCAGTCCTTACTTCTGAAACACGGGATCCAAGGGCTTCCCGACTAATCAAAAACCCCCCAACCACCCCCCAGTGGCGTGAATAGTCTCACCATCTCTAAATAACACTTGCTTTGTGTATGAGAAAAACAATAACAACTTCTGCGAAATGGAACAGGGTTTTGCCTTGCGCTCTCACGCATGTGGAGCATATCTGGTAGACTCATCCTCCTTCTTCCTTTTGCATCACATCATTTTTCAGAATGCATAATTGGTTTTCACTATTGTACTCCAAACTGCGAGTTTGTATAGTTCAATTAAGTGTAATCACAGCATTTTGCCCATGTTTATTCCTGTAGGTGACAGCGTAACAACATGATTACAAAAGGGTGAGGGAGAGGATGGAAATGTGGCCTCTACATGTTTATGAAATGAACTGCAGTCATGTAGAGTGGGCAGGGTTTCATTGGCAATAGCCTGGGCAGATTTCCAAACAGGAGAAGGTTTAACACCGGACTTGAGGATGGCACAACCCCTTTGCTATCAGATGAAGGAACTAATTTCATCCAGTGGTGGTGGTGATGTAAACACCCAATTTAGCTATGGGCTCCCGGACACCGAGGCTCAGAAGAAGCTGCAGTTCACTGACAATGCTCATGCCAGCCAATTATGATTACTCTCCCTCTTTAATTACTTTTCAATTGAGGTGGAACCCACGATACTATCACCCTCTGCTCCTCTGATTCAGGCAGCCGACATAGGGAGTGTATATCAGGATCTGGAAAACATACAGAGAGGTGACTAAAGAATGCAGCACGAAAGTACATTTTTTGAAAATTTGATATGGTCTTTGTTGGACATTTCCTCTTCTTATCTGCTTGTATTTTCACTTTCAAGTTGATAACACCCGGGCTGAGTTGAAACACGGTGATATTTCTGCCATTCTCTTCTGAGTTCATTGTGACTTTTTTATCATCAGCAGAAATGGAGGGAGACTGAATTAAACAGGAGCTGCAGAACTTGGAGCTTGCGATAACAATACAAATGGATTTTCTCTAACAGAGAAAAACAGCTGTCTCCATTATTTGAATGCTTCACCTTTCTCCATTCCATTAATTGGGTCTTTGATCACAAGCTGAGGTGGAGAGGCCCTGATAAGGAATAGGTTATTAGTAAAGTAGCCTAAAGGAATGAATTGGGCCTAGCACTTGCTGCAGAAGATGAGATAAACCCATAATGCCTGTGTATGTGAGTGGTAGAGAGTGATAGGGCCCTCAGACTGCCCTGAACTGCTTGCAAGAAGACTAATACTCTAGTGCTATGATAGCTAATGCAGGATATAAATTTAGCTCCCGGGAATGGAATAGGATAAAAATTCCATAAAGAGTTTTCTGTAAATGGCTTACACTTTTATATCAAACTGTGTCAGAGTATTCACGAAAAAAAAAACCCCACATTTTCTTGATCTCACTATATGTTGAACACAACTGGAGGCTTTCAGTATAAGAAGGGGGAAAAATTACTGTTACATTTTTTCACCAAGATATTAATAAGAGCACCCTTTGAAGTGCGGTAAAGCTAAATTGGAGGAATTAAATTTGATTGAATCTAAGCCTGTTTATTTTTCATTTCTGCAGAGCAGGCGTTGAGTGATTTGTAATACTTCATTGGAAATCTTCAGGAACTTGCTATCATGTAATCCATTTTTTGCTGAAGAATACGACCGCGGGGGACAAGGCCATATTGGTTTGTTGTTAATGTACTGGAAAGAGGTACTATGGAGAAAACAGTTAATATTAAATTACGAACACAAGGTTATCTTTCTGCTGCACATGCTCCACTGCCCTAGGCAGGGGTAATCTGTTAATAGCATTCAGCCAAAATGACACCATTAAGGAACTGAAGCTACACATCTTTTGCAAGCTGAATGATGTATAAAGCTGGTTTTCTATCATCCTAGATGCAATAAATTATCCATGCTGCTAAAAATTGATACAAGACAGAAGTTTGATAGAACTGGCACCCCAACACAAATGGAAGTGCTGCTTGTCAGGAAAGGACACAGAGATGTGAGTGCTGCAGGCCTACCTTTTATTTGTGTCTCTCTTTCCTCCTTTCTGATGTCTCAAGTTTTAAGTGCCAGTCTGGCACATTGCCCACAGTGGCATGTAAATGGTGGAAATTTCCACCAAATGTGGAAAGAGAAGGGCAGAAAACGTATAGCCTGTAAAGCAGTCTGGAAAAGGAAGCACAAAAGATGTGCATCTGTGCCCTAACTTGAATGAATCAATGCTTTTTAGTATCTGTTCTTTGTTGCAGACGTCTCTGTGAAAAAAAGCAAAGATTATGTTAAACAGCTACTACTTAAGATCAGCTACGAAAGAGCATTGGTTCAGATTTTTTCAGGACTGTCCCATGATATATGACATCTCAATTCCTCCTACTGAAATTGTTCCATGTTGCTATACATAACAAAAGCTTTTATTATGGCAGAGAAGAGAAAAACCAAATGAAGCATTAGGAACCTTCTTAATTGTAGGGACTTACAGGCTAGTTTTCCTTTTTTAAAATTCAGTTCTTTGACTATAGATTCACTGTTGGTTTAGACTCTGTCCAGAAGAACCTGGAGCTAGCGCTGTGAAGGTCACATGCTCACATCACGCTGAACCCCTTAAATAGAACAAAAATATAGTCCTCAAACCCTTTGCCCAGCATCTGCTCATTCCTGGGAAGACTAAAGACTCTATAAAGTCTCTGGTTTGTCACTGAATTTGTCTGAAGTTGTCACAAGATAACTTGGAGCTCTTGACTCTCAACCATGCTGAGTAGCCACACCTCCCTCCCTGTTCTGCCTCCACTGGATTTAAACATAAATCATCCTCAAAGTATGCTCAGCAGATTTGTCTCTCAACTACCATGGTAGGAAGGGAAGGATCCTTTTCCTTCCCATTAGTCCAAGGCTTCACCAGAGAGCCCAGAGGAAAGAGGTCAACCCCAGCATGAGCTGATGAACTGATGCTGTTCAGTGTGTATGGCGACATGCACCATCCGTCTGTGGTAGCTATTCTACTTTGCAGGCAGTAACAGTACATTCAGTGGGCTGGGAAAAAAGCAAAAGGAAGAGTTGTGATATTTCTAGGTCTGTTAGTGTGAAACTGAGAGGGACAGAGAAACTCCCTGTCCCAAAAACTACTGTTATAAGGGTTTCTTGCCCTCCCTCTTCCACCCATCTACAGTGAAATGACACATATAAATGTAAGATAACATTTGAGGGCAGCATGGATGCAATGAGCAGGATCTGTACAGAGGGGAGGAAGGGACCTTCATCCATATGCTTTAGGAGGAACATATTTTCTTGAAGAAAGGCCTTGTTCTCTGCTCAGCTGTGACACCTGGCTTCCCCTGAAGTAGCATAGCCTGTCCAAAGCCGTATTGTCTTTCATGCAGCAATTTCTGCTGAAGCAGAAGGTACTGGCTAGATAATGTGATGGACTTCCCAGATGAGCTGCTTTCATTGACACAGAATCACAGAATCACTGAATATCAGGGATTGGAAGGGACCTTGAAAGTCCAATCCCCCTGATGGAGCAGAAACACCTAGATGAGGTCACATAGGAACACGTCCAGGCAGGTTTTGAATATTCCCAGAGAAGGAGACTCCACAACCTCCCTGGGCAGCCCCTTCCAGTGTTCAGTCACACTCACCATTAAGAAGGTTTTTCTGACATTTAAGTGGAGCCTCCTATGTTCTGCTGTCTGAAGGCATAGACAGGCACTGGGAATGCATCCCTACTGCCAACTTCCATTAGCCACAATTGTACATTTTTTTCAATTTTAGTAGAGCTTTTTAGGTAGAGGTTTTTAGAGTAGAATTTATATGGCAGCCAAGGCAAAGACAGCAAAGATAAGCTTTTGTCAGCCCAATTTTTGCATTTTTCAAGGACATCTGCGTCCCAGTTCAGCATAAAACAGACATCCTACACAGACTTTAAAAAGTTTTTTGTGGCTTCAGAGCAGTGCACTGTGACTGCACAGAAAAAATCATCCTGCTGAGTTCCAGTTTCCCCCTGTTCACTGTGTCTGTGGCAAGATCCTTATGGTACCTCAGCAATGTATTTCAGCTCAGGTGTCTCTACACACAGGACCAATATATTTATAAAAGTTTTCTATTGTATCATTGCTTGTATGTTTAAAAGAAGTAACAGAAATAATTTTATCAATTCCTACTCATCACCAAATTACTCCACACCCAACCATATCCATGTAGCATGAAACACTCTGGCAGGGTTGCAATAGCCACACCAAGGAAAGAAAGTGATTAAAGCACTTAGTAACAGATGGGAAGGATGAATATTTTTAAAGGCAGCATGAAGACTCTTAGATAATTATTTGATACATACTATTATGTGAAAGACTGAGATTAGAATTATTATGGTGCATTACATCAAGATAGAACAGAGAAAGAGGGAAGTCCAGATGACTTTGAAAGAGAAAAAATATTTGTAAGGGAACAGCCTAAATGAACCTCCCAAAACTCATTAAAAAGGCCTAGATTCTGAATTATGAGATAAACTAAGCTCCTGAGTTAAATATGGGAGCATAGTTTCTTGTATACCCATTCAGATTGTTAGTTAGTATTTATTTATTGAACCCGTAAAGGGAATTTATTTTAACCACAGAAAGCCAAAATTACAGTTTGATTTTGTTTTGTTTTGTTTCTCATTTTGCGTGAGTTTAAAATTGTCTCTTGCTCCAAATCTAGGGAAGATAATTTGATTTGTTAAATGACATGATTACTAATGTAGTTTTTAAATCTCGAGTTAAATTGAAGAGCCGATATATGATATATGAATGTAATTTAAGTCAGATCTCTTGAGAAGAACACGCTGTAGTCTGACTGTCATTTACAGCTACAGAAAGTAATTGAAAAAGTGCTACTAGGTTAGAATGCTATTCTTTTAATCTCCCTTGGTACAGGTGTGTGTGGCTGATGGTCCTTCTAATGACTTGGTAAGGAAAGACTAAGTCTGGTTAGAAATAGAACATTACCCCACAAAAATCTCTATTGTATTTCAGAAAAATAAAAAGTTTTCCCCTGTGAAAATAGCCAAGCAGGAAGCAAGGCAGGGAACACAGAGTGTCCACCCACAGTGTTGCACAGCAGACACCATTTCACAGCCAATGTAACCCTGCCATGGGCTGACCAGTTCACCTGTGTGCCTGGGGTTGAGGAAGGACATAGAATCATAGAATCATATAGGTTGGAAGAGACCCTTGGGATCATCAAGTCCAACCATCAGCCCTACTCTACAAGTTCTCCCCTACACCATATCCCTCAACACCACATCCAATCTACTCTTAAACACAGTCAAGGATGGTGACTCCACCAACTCCCTGGGCAGCTGATTCCACTGGCTGACTACTCTTTCTGTGAATATTTTTTTCCTAATGTTCAGCCTAACCGTAACCTGCTGCAGCTTGCAGCCATTCCCTCTTGTTCTATTGCTAATGACCATGTGTGGGACAGAGTCCCTGTGCATCTGGCATCATGGGAAGGATGAGAATTTTCAGCAAGGAGCTCTCCTGAGCCACTGCAACCTGGGTGAGTCTCAACAAACTTAATTGCCTGCGTTTGCTCTCTTTCAGAAAGAGCAGAACTGTAACCAATGTTTGCAGCTCTTGGCAAATTTAGTGATATGTGAAAGAAAGTACTTCTCTCAAAACTAAATGCCCATTTTGTGACTTTGGGAATTCAGAGGTGGAGTGCATCCAAGGGATCTAATCAATCCACAAAAAATCCCACAGTAACAAAGAAATGAGCATGTCAGCAAAGGTCCTTTTCTTCTGTCAGGTGGGTCTGGTCCTTCCAGTATGCTTCTCAGTGCTATGCCCAGCAGAGCAGTCAGGGTTTGTCTGGTTTTAAACAAAGGATCCTACCCTACAACACAGTGACTTCTTTTTCACAGGAGGCTTCTGATTCTGAAAAGGAACTTACCCCATTTTATAGTTAAAATGAAATATTCTTCTATCTAATTACTTATTTAAGGTACTACTAATGTTGTTGAACTAACTACTGACTAGTAGTCAGAACAAACAGAAAAGACATTTCAGCCTTAATAAACTAACAGACATTTCGCACATTATTGATCTGCATAGGTAGAAGCAAATATTACACTAACAGGTTTCTCTTATGATAACATAAAAAGTCTGTAGTTAATGGGAGAAAAATTACAGGTAATGCGTCCTATACCGTCATTGATAACATCTGATATGAGCTGGAGTGTTTGACCTTTCAGTGAGATCAAAATTGCAGGATCTAAGGGATCCCAAACTAAGGAATATGGCAAAGGGAGACACTCTTCTTGACTACAGGTCTCTAGGGGAGTGAAGCAGGCAGGAACAAGCACCTGAAAAGACATGTCATTCAAAGGGAAATACTTGTGCAGGAGCAAAGGAACCTATGGATCAACACCTGGCTGCTTTGCTGGGGTCACAGGCAGGGCTTTGGTCTGTCTTTCCAACAGACCCTCTATGAAATGAAGATTGCTGGGGGGCAACAGAATCCACCTGAAAAAGTGGGGCAAGAGTATCTTTGCCCGAGTTCAGAGCCTAGGTGCAGATGCTTGCAATGGGTTTTGATCCTGGGGCTGTTATTGTTCCAGCACCTTTTTCAGTGGCTTCAGTGACATCCATCAAGTTTGTGGATGACCTCAAACTGCAAAACAGAGAAAGATCTGCTGGTCAATAGATTGAATATGTCAGCAATGAACCCTTGAGGCAGTGGAGGCTTACCACATCCTGGGCTGCCTTAGCAGACTTTTCTGGTGCCAGAAGGTCAAAGTGAATGATTGTTCCCCTCTGTTCAGCACTTGCAAGAAGCACTGCATCCAGTTTTGAACCTCTTAATACAAGAAACATCAATAAGCTGAAGCAAGTCAAGCAGAGTGTTACTAAGATGGCTGGGGGCTGGAGTACATGGTGTGTGAGGAGAGACCGAGGATTTGTTTGGTCTAGGGAAGACAAGGCAAAGGATGGATCTAATTATCATCTTCCACTACCTAACGGGTGTTTACAGAGAAGATGAAGTCAGATTTTTCTCAGGGGCACATAGCAAAAGGCAAGAAGCAACAGTTGCACTTTTGGCAGGAAAAATGCTGTCTGGATATATAAAAAAGCTTTTCATAACAAAAGTGGTTAAGGAAAGGGACAAGCTGCCCAGAGAGGCAGTGGAGATGTCCTTGGAGACTTTCAGAATTTGACTAGACAGCGTCCCGAGCAACCTGACCCAGCTTTGAAGTTAGCCCTGCTTTGAGAAGGAGATGGGATAAACTGACCTCCAGAGGTCCCTTCTGACCTGAATTATTCTGTGATTCACTACCAATTTTTTAAAGGCTTCTCTTTGAACTCTACAGAAACATCTTCCATGGAGAACAAGCTCCTTCTCCCTAATTTTAACCATCTGAAAAATAGATTGGGGAATTTGAAGAATGTGAAGTTAAATCATAATGTGATCTACAAAACATGGTGTTTGCTTCTGGTTAAGTCACTGATAGCCAGAAATCATTACACAGGTTGGTGTTGCTGTCATTTTGACAGGTGATCAAAGGATGAAAGGAGCAAACTATTACCACTCTCCAAGTTTGCTTAAAGACACAAAGAAACAATGGAGTGACCAGAGTGGGGTGTATTAAGTATGTTTTCGAAAACACTGAGTTTTAGTTGTAGGCACTTCAGGACAAAAATTTCAAAACAAGTAACTCCCATTTTAATGAGGAAAATCTGTGTACAAAACCAGTTTTTGGACACAAATCACAGTGCTTGTGCTTCTAAGTAACCGATTGCTAATGTAAATCAGGTGCTTAGAGGAGCAAGCATTCCGAGTCGTTTATTGTGGAGAGCAAATTTTGTGGATTCAAAATGGCTCCACACAAGTCTCTTTGGAAAATCAGTCCTCACATTCAACATGGCTTTTTATGCTTTGTGGCCTGTGCAATTATACTTCTCCTACTGTGTCAGTAAAGTAACTTCTCTAATTACCCCTATTCCACTCCCGCTTCCCAAAATGACATTCAAAAATACAGGTGTACAAAAATCATCAAGGGGAATAATGTTTGCACTACCCTCGTAATGGCTGCTTTACGTTTTATTCTCAGTGCATCAATCCACATGAGAACTTTGCAGATGTTAAAAACACATACACTCTATAAATTAATCTATGCCACTTGAGGGAATTGAAGGAAAGAAAGGAAATTCACATAATTCAGTGTAATGAATTCAGATATCTAGCAGTGTGGCTTTACCACCAGCTTCATTTTCATTTTAAGTGTAGAAATTGGCAATCAAAGTTAGCACAAAAGTGATAGTCTTTTTATAAATGCACATGCTTTGCTGTTGGATGCTTCTTGGCTGATAAGCATGGGTTCTCAAGAGTATTTTCAGAGAGAACCAAAAGGCAATGCTGAATAGTTCAGATGCAAAAACTGAATAGGAAATGATGCTTCAGGCAAACAAAAGTCTCAGCAATGCTTATTAATTGATTATAAATCATTTTATCTTAGAATAAAGGAAATGATTCTACTTGCAGTTTTAGAAAAGGGGGCCATGCAACAAGGGGAGGGGCGGATGTGAATGAAAGGCATATATAGAATATGAGCACCTCTATGCTGAGAACATAAATTGCAGGAGGTAAGCAGTTCAAAGGGAGATTTTCAAAAAGTAGCATAAGGGACTTTTTAAGTAAAAAATTTTTTTGTGTGCTACAGCAATCACAGACAGTCAATCAAATTATGCTTGTAGTGACCCTCACAAACCTCCTTCATCCATGCAGGGATTACTGAGGGAGCATACCAGAAATGATCTATTTAATAACCTCTTGTTTCTAACTGTTCTGGAAGTCTTTAGGTTTCTTCAGCCCTGAAGACAGGGACTAGAACCAGATGTTTCTCCATTTAGTTGGGGCAAAGTTGTTTCAGCTCAGTTTGAGTTCCCATCAAAAATGAATTCAGCAGAACAGCTCAGATTAATTTCCAGTGGGAGACAAAAATAGTGGTTCAGTGTGGTTTTCTGTTTTGGTGCTGTATTTCTGCACAACTTCATGCTTCTTTGCTTCTTGAGTAGGGTGGAAGGGTTGGTGATTTATCTCTGCAAGGAGACAGGGTGGGACCCGCTAATGTGGCACAAAGCAGTGCTACTGCATTTGTAGGTCCCTCACAGCTGAAGACAGAGGCAGCAATGACAACAGCTGTTTGCCAGTATTCAAAAGGTGGACATTGGCCTTACAGTGGGACAGAGATCTGTGGCCACTTATGGAGGTCACCATGTCCTACCTCCTGCTCATAACAGGGCTAGCATTACATCTGAATCTGGTTGCACAGAGCCTTTTCCAGTCACATTTTTAAGCTCTCCTGTAACAGAGATTTCACAGACTCCCTGGGCAGCCTTTCTGTTTTCACTTTCTCTCAAACCTTCTCTTCAAGCGATTGAAGAACTTCCCAATTCAGAGACGTTAAAAGGAGCCACAGTGCTATACAGGATTATAGCCTTGGGGATATGGGAATCTTCTACTCCAGTCAGGACACACTGATCCATTCAGGAGTCTGCTTTTGCAAAAATTTTTATTTCCACAGATATTTATATGAGGTGACAGATACTACTGATGATCACCTGATCACTAGTTATCCTAGTTACTCACCATTATGATGACTAAAACTCTGGATGGTTAAATCATGGACTTGGGACCCTGTTATTTTTCACCAAAGCGGTGTCTTCCAAATTTGTAGTGATGTGTGGAGTTTGATGTGGAGTCAGAATAAGTCAGCACTTTGTGTTCTAATCTTTTTTTCATATCCTATGATGAATGCACCTCAGAACTGTCGACTGGTGTTTGAAGACTAATTGTGAGCATCTGGTAACTGGACATCTATGTACATTGTATAGCACTCATATGTTGACATAGTTGGCAGGCCTGGCTCCAAAACCAAAAGAAACAATCCATGACAGAAGATGCCGGACTGTGAGCACAGGGTTGCTAGACAAGCACACATCTCTATGAAGTTCACAGTCAAGCAAGGTGATCTGAATAGTGAGATCAAGTGCCTATTCTGGACCTGGTGGTGTCTGCCATACTTTCAGCTGGCCCAAAAGCCTCCACAAGGCATGAATTGGGAACCCTTGCTAACAAAAAAACCCCACCAAAACCAGTAGAAAGGGGGTAGATTAAACCATTAGAAAACAGAAATTTAGAAAAAAATCTGAATCTGTTTCTGATAGATAAAGAGAGTAAAAAGCTATGCTGAGACTGGTGGTGGAGACCTGCCAACCCTGTGTCAGTTGACACGGGCAGAAAAGATAAGTAAGAAAGAGTATTGCCATTTTGAGTAAATATTGTCCTACATGGCAGCTGTCTTCTGATCACATTCAGGTCATCATCACAAGGAAATGAAAAAAAAAAGATCATGAGTTAAATAAAAGGAGGACCTTTCAACAGACAGACTATGGAGAAATGCTCCCATGACAGTGATTTGTGTCTGCAACACCCAGCCTTAGTCTCAACTATAACTATCACCTGAAATCACTGCTGAAACTCATGAAAATGGGTACTCTAACAAGGAATGAGCTGTTAGTTACTCATCAGAAAAATGTGTTAACACACTCTCTCTTGAGAATGAGCTTCTGTTGAGGGAACATTACTTATTATGAATCTTTGGAAATCCATGTGCCTGTTTCAGACAAGTCCAAATAAGCTTTGAATAAAAGGTTGCCACAAATGTGAGGACTGTTCTATTTGAATTAGTATGGTCACAGCGGTAATCTCTAGGATATTTTCTCTTCAGTTCCATCTTTGCTGTGTATCTGCTGCTTTTTCTTTGTATAACTCGAGGTACCAGACAGACAACAGAAAAATTGCCTAGAGCTTCAGCAGGCAAAGGGAGTGATAAATCTTTAAGGTTATTAAAGATGAGCCCAAAGTTGTCATTTTCCTATCCTGCAATGTTTGCCTGTTTCCAAGCTGCTCCTTATTTTTCATTAATAGCATAATGTAAAGTGACTTATCTTTGGCCCCATGTCCTTTTTTATTGGATTTCATAATTTGTATCACAGGGTTGTGATACAGAGTCATCAAAATCATTGTTGCACCATATTTATATACAGTACACTGATACAGTCTTCTGTTAGCTCATAAATGATGCTTTTCTGTAACCACTTGTATTTTTCCTCATTTGTCATCATGGCTCTGTCATTCATTCTAACTTTTCATTGTCTATTTCATGTGTGTGTGTCTGTAGAATGACATTTCCTGTATCCCATAAATACTTTAAATAACATTTTCAAAATACTGATGCAAATAATAAAATATTAGCAGGATGTTGTTTTTGACTCAATATCTATTTATCACCTTCTGCCTAAACACATCATGTATTTTCACGTCCTAACTTTCTCTTGAATGTTACAAAACACTTCAGAAGCATAACTTGATTCTATCTCAAAATGCTTGTTTGAAGGAAGAAAATAAAATTATCCCTATTTTATAGAAAGAGCAAATTGTAAAATTCACCCTCAAGTGACCTGGCTAGCAACTTGATTGAAAAGAGGACACAAGAACTGAGAATCTCCATTCCATACATTCAGTATAGATGGTATTAGCTGGGTGTTTCTGTTCGTTAATATTTTCTCCCTAACAATGTGGTTGGTTTCACAGTGATCCATGGGAGTCTTGGAAGTATTGGACCCTCCAAAATCATTCTAATCAAGTAATTTATTTTGGTAATGGCCTTAAAGAAGTACCTCAAAGAAAATGTAAAAGAAATGTTGCTGATTTCAGTTCTGACAAGCAAGGCACAAGATCTACTCCAACATGTAAGAAAAAAATTATAATGCATTGCAAGAGTCAACCGGTGTTTCAGAGCAACTATATTTTGGCTTAAAACTTATTTTGGCAAAACTTTGGCAACAGTTCCTTGAAGCCAAATACACACAAGATAGAAAAATATTAGTTTTTATTGCTTTTGAATGTCATACTTTTAATATCACTGAGATACCTTTAAATGTCATTTAAATGTCATTGGTCTTGTGCAGGGCTCAGGGGAAGCTATAGAAACATAAAATGGAAAGGAACTTTTGGAGTCATCACATGATATTTTCCATAAACTGATGAAAGTTCATCATAATCCTGTTAGGTTATTTCCCTTTTCTTTCCTACCCCCTCTACTTCTATCTGAAGATGGATTCAGGAACTGAAAACCTGTCTTCTCGACATTTCCATATCAGGCCACCCATTCAATCTACTCTACACTTAATTAAATCCTATTTTTAATTAATTGTAGCTTATCAGTCTTTATTGTCAACATCCAAATATTTCTAGTATCACCATGAGACAATGCTAAGGAGTGATACATCACAGATAAATTAAGTCTAAAGTGTAATCAAGTACAGAAGTCATTCATAACCTAACTTTTGGGGATTCGATAGGTGTTATTTCCAAACACACACACTTTTAAATATGTATATATAGTTTACCTCAATATAAGCATCCTCTGTATTGGAATGGTGCCAATTAGACTGATTTGTTAAGATATGCTGTTAGTTAGTTGACATTTTACTCCAGGGGAGATTTTTTGCCTTTTGTATAATGTGTCTTCAGATTCTAAGCTTATGAAATTCATGTCCACTGAGAATAGTATAGATTTTCAGTGTCAAACCCTGAGTCAGGTTGTGTCATTGATTTTTAAGTGGGACTCCACATTAAAATCAATTTTTCAGAAGGAAAAAAAATGAAAATATCAATAAAAACATCTCAATTCTTTTCTTAAAGAAGCAACACATAAAATTAACAGGAACGCCATGAATGTCTTCTCTAAATGCAAATACATTTCAATACAAGGAGGGGGCTTAGCTTTGACTTTACCTGAGAAAGCATGCAAAGATCATTAGAATGAGATTAGATGAGATGGGTAGTGTTTTGATAATAAGCCAAAGATATCAGAAGACTGAAAGACTAAACGGCATGAATAGAGTATAATTTAGAACTGATATTTCAGCCATTAATTTACGATAACTTGTAAAAAGGCTATAGAGCAAAACAAATAAATTGTGCTATGTATTTTTTTAGAAATATGGAGATCACTCATAACTACACAGAATGCCATGGCATAATATTAACCATTTTTAAAAAACATACAGACATTTCAGAATCTTTTAAGACTTCATCAAATTAAACATCTTCATGAAAAAAACCTTCATTATAATTTTAACAAATTATTTCTTTGACATACAAATTTTTCTCCTATCTACAATACCATTGCAAGCCAGACCAGAAACTGCCAGAGTCTTTGGCCTTGAGGGAGCCAGAGCAGCTTGCATTTAAAGTAGCAGAATGAGTTAACTGATGCACAGGTACATTAAGAAATAACTGCAGATGTACAACCTTTAAGGACTCGCCCCATCAAAACACATTGTGAAAGGGTTCCACAATGCACCTGTGGACATTCTGCAGCAGCAGTCCAGGATTAAGGAAAATATTGCAAAAATGTAAAGTTCCATTAAAAAATACTATGAAGCCACATCTACTAAGTCAGGGTGGTGTCAGTGCTCTCTGGTCAGAGGAAAATAAAGGAATATTCATCTTTAGATGGATTCTTGCTTTTTAAAAATGCTTTTACATTTGCATTTAAAAGATTTGTGGCCTTACCAGGTAATACATAATCTGATATCTTGACCAGAACAATTAAAACATTTATGGTTTCTTGTAAATATATGATTTTGCTAGAAGAGGCCTAGTGAGATTTTTTTCCAAATCTTCCATTTTATAAAGATATGTCCCAAATAAGAATTTATTAACCAGTTTATCTGTAATAATTTGCTTTGTAGGCTAGCTTACAATTATTAGTCCCTGTAAGAGCAATTTGAAAAGTGTAAGCAAATCTTACATGATATTTTAGATATCTATTTCATATCTGAAACTAAAATTTTTATTACACTGCACAAGAGTGGGGACACAAAAGCAATATACTCAGGAAAAGTAAAGAAACAAAACAGATATTTATTATCTAGTAAAAAATAAGGAAAATGTCATGATAAACTAGGAGTTTATTAACAAAAAATATGGCAGTGTAAGAACAATTCTTAAAAAAATCTTCCATGTATAAAGACATTTTAGCAATAGTTAAATTTAACATATTTCAGAGCAATAGTCTTGCTTTATATGAATTTTTAAAATAATAAATATGTTAAATCTTTCCTAAGCACTGAATTTACAAAGAAGTGGCATGTGTTTCAGTATATGAACAGTTGCATGCAATTCTATATTATAGCTCACAGGAGTAATATCAGATGTAGAAGCACTGAATTTGACCTCACATAAATTTTAGTCATATCATAGCGAATACAGGGCCTGAATCAAACATTTTAAAATTTTGAGTCTCTGTGGGGGTTTGGCTGCATTGAATGAGACTATTCCACTTCCACCTGCAATTACCTGCAAATCCACATGCAGTTTTAACAATATCATTGCACACTGTTTGCCTAATTATTTATGTGCTTATATCTTGAAGTTACAAGAAACATTTTTCTGGAAGGCAGTGTTTCTTCCAACTGTTTTTTTGATTCTAAACCTTTCTCTTTTGTTCTATGTTGTTGGCAGTGGGCAGAATAAAGGCAGTTAATCTCTATAAGTAAGTGGCCTTCACACCAGAGAAGCCCATTCTACTTTACATGGTCATTTTCCCGAGTCCCAGGATGGTCTGAACAAATGCGTATCTTCTAGTTGTACAAAACTAGAAGATATATATTATAATAATATGTATATATATATATTTATACCCTGAGTATAAACTCCAGTTGGCAATTCCTTATTTTTGAGATAAAATTTAGACTTGCAGACATCTAAGTGCTACAGGTTTTGCCTTTCGGTGCTAAATCTGCTCAATCAGATTTTCAAGTAAGAATTTAAGGTCTTCACATAAAGAGTTGTTTTCAATATGTTTCTCTGTGAGGCATGGGAACAAAGAATAAACTGCACAGAAAAACAGTATTAGGTGAAATCTAGATGAAAACCTAAGTCAGGTTAACATCAAGGACTTCAGAAAACGCAGAGAGAAAACAGCAGAGCATTTAGCACTGCATTTAGCTGAACCGTACCGATGGGCTGAGCCAGGGCCAGCCCTGGCAGCTGTGCTTTCCGGTACCACAGCCCAAAAGGTCCTGGGGAAATCAACCATTTTCTGTGCTATCAGGTCCCATAGAGAAGAACAAACACTTTTTCTCTGCTTCTGATGCAGTTTCTACAGGGTCTTCCAATGCAGTAATCAGATGTGCAAAGCAACTCAGATCAGTTTGTGAGCTGGGTCCATTTGAGCAATGCGAATTTTAACACAGCCTAGTGCATCTAAGACTAGAAAAAATGAAGCAAAATGGTAATGTGTGTCCTGCTACTGTTAAAGAATGCTGAATTATACTGTTCCCCTTTTAAGATATTGTTTGTGATGTGTTTGAGAGTTATGCCAAGGGCACTTAGATCACAGCCTTGCAACAATAAAAATATATAATAACTGAGGGATACGAACTGAACATCTCTGCTCTATTAAAGGCAGGGTTTCTAGTCTGCAGTGTACGACAAGTGGTAATAATTACTAAAGAATGCATAACAATAAAAAGGCACTATCTTTTAAGCCATAAACCAAGCAGAAAGAGTTATAGTTTAATTAATTTTGTTTTCTTTTCGGAACCCAAATAAGAGCCCATCCCACACTCTAGGACTCCTAAATAATAGTTCAGTTTTCATAAAATAAAACAATGGACAGCTCATCCTTCTCCAAAAATAAATGCACAAACAAACAAAGTAATCAAATAAAGCCCCCTCACAGCAGGCAAAAATCTCAAAGTTAGGCTTTCAGCTTAACTCTGCATGTCCTGTTTTCTGAGTGCTTAAGTTCTCAGCTTTGCACTGAATGAATGCAAGTTGCTGTGTTAAACAAAATGGCGTGGGGGTCGACATGCACCACAACTCGTTTTCGCTAAGTGTTCTCAGAGGGAATGACTCAGGAACATAGAATCCACATGCAGGAAATATAATCCTGTGGAAGGGACGAGTCGAACCACCAGAACTTTCTGGAAAAGTCGGGTAGTTTTCTTGCATTATTAGTGGGTTTCAAGATTTTTCAAAAGAAAAATTTAACGCAGGGAAGTTAGCATTGGAATTTTCCTAAAGGAAGCTATATTTGATTCAGTGCGGCTGTAAAAGAAAGATCTAAATTTTCTTCTCATGGACCATATTGAGAAAGCAACAAAAATTCTGGTCATGTTGATCTCCAAGGGGCAAAACTCTACTATGAAGTAACATTCCCAGGAAAAGGAGGAGTTAAATGTACATGTTACATGTTAAATGTAAAGTTGAAATAAAGGTGGTGATTATTTCAGGAAATAAAACATTTCTTTTAAGGGCTGGACACAAATGGAATAATAACTATACTTGGAAGAGTTTCTAGAATACAACAGAAGCAAGCCCATGCTAATATAAACTCAAACTATACATAAAGAAAATACGGAGATAAACAGAAGTAGAAGTGTAAAGAGAAAAAAAGAGCAAGAACATAAATCTCATACACAAGAATACTGAGATTTGGTCACTTGTCAAAAAAAGAAAAAAAAACCACAAAAACAAAGAAGAGGTCAAACACAAAGTAACAACCTATGCCAAACCCTGACAAGGAGTTGTTTGTGTGAAGTAGAGTATTGTCATGTTGTTTTAATATTTTTCCTAGCATTTGAGGGAGTTGCAATTGTTTAGTTTGTGGAAGAGGAGGCTGAGAGGAGACCTCATCACTCTCTACAACTTCTTGAAAGGGCAGTGTAGAGAGATCAGTGCTGGTCTCTTCTCACGGGCAATTGGCGACAGAACAAGAGGGAATGGCTGCAAGCTGCAGCAGGGTAGGGTTAGGCTGGACATTAGGAAAAAGTTTTTCACAGAAAGAGTGGTCATTCAGTGGAATCAGCTGCCCGGGGAAGTGATGGAGTCACCCTCCCTGACTGTGTTTAAGAGTAGATTGGATGTGGTGTTGAGGGATCTGGTGTAGGGGAGAACTTGTAGAGTAGGGCTGATGGTTGGACTTGATGATCCCGAGGGTCTCTTCCAACCTAAATGATTCTATGATTCTATTACCAGAAAAACAGCATTACTATAGAATACAACTACCAAGGAGATCTTCTGTACAACAGCTATTTTTGGTAAGATGGATATATAAGATAGGCAGAATGAATCATGCTTGGACATGCCTTGATCTCTCTTACTCATTATAACAGGGGTCTTGATAAGTGGTTTGGGCTACATGTCTAGCTTAAAAATGGCTAAAACTAAGAAAAATCCAAACCACTTGGAAAAAACCAAAAGTATTGTTATGTCATATAAAAAACCCTAACATATATTAAGCAGAACTTTTATGGGGTACATGAACTAGAATCAAACCATGTAGTGGTAGACTGCATGAAGTGTCTTGGAGTAGAAGACAAGATGCAGGTTTCCAAGATCTGAAAGGAAATATCTTCAGAAATGATAAAACTGAGTGACACAAACCCTTGAAGCATCGTGATGTATGCTTCTGACAAATATGTGGATTTATGGAATGACAGAGAGTGTTCTGAGTGTCTGAGTTGTGTTTTTCAGTGTATATTGTATTTTTCCTCTCTACAGGGGAGATGGGGTTTCAGAAGCCTGGAATAGATGACTGGCATGAACTCTTGTTGGACCAAAAGCTTTTGAACCCAGCAGTCAGGCAGACAGTCTCTCTCCTTCCTTCTCCCTTCACTTCTCATCTCCAAAACTCCCACCTCTTATGTTTTTTAGGTAATTTGTTTTTATGCTCCAGACTTATAGCGAATGACTGACTCAGAATTGTCACCAATCACTATTTAATAGCGTCACAGTGTTTTCTAACCTGGAATAAAGGGGAAGGTTGTGAAAGAGAGATGGACATGATAATTTACTTTCTTTCCTGCCCTGCTACTAATCAGAAATATGTATCTTCTCCTCTCCACAAGGAGAAGAGCTGAAAGAAAGTTGCCTCCAGAGAGAAAAGAAAGATATGAGTCAGTGACAATCTTCTCGAGCACAGCTACTGTGCCTTGAGAGTGTAAGAAGGGTTTGAGCTGAAACTAGGTATTTATCTCCTTTTTCTGGTCCAAATACAGCTTTCCATTCCCTGAAGTGAGTTACCAACCAGGGATACTCTAAATAAAGTAGAGGGTACTACTTCCCAGTTCCTCCTCTTCATACTCTCTACTTGCAAGTAAATAGGAAGTTGCCACCTAGAGCTTCTTAAGGTCAGAGAAATATAGCATCTTCACCTATTTATCACTGAAACAATGGGTGAACACCTAAGAGAGGTATTGTTTAAAGTTATTCAGGGGTATCTCACATTGAATGTTATTTGATCTTCACCACTTGCTCTTCAGAGAAGATCCTTTCTTTTTCTGTATTGTTGAAAAGATACAGTGTCAGCATTAATGACCATATCCCATGACTGTAACATTCCTTGCTGAGATTATTTAGGAAGAGTAAGGTAGGTAAGAGAAAGGAGGTGTTTATTCTTCTGCTTCTGCCTCTGATTTTCTTTTTCTCCACAGCTCTGTTCCTTCCTGTTCTTACATGTTACACTGCAAACCCTTCATTCTCTTGAGTCCCAGCTGTTAAGGGTAATTCATTCTTCACAGACTGAGACTCATCCTTACCCCCACTCATGTTCAGGCTCTTTAGAAGAAAGTGAACTTCCTGTGGTATAAGCACATGGAAAGGGTTAGAGCCGAACAATATTTATGTAAGCATGTTGTTGCTTTGACAGAGCCATGGGGAGCAAACTGTTAGGGGCCTTTCTGTTTAAAGGCTCACAGGACTTTGTGAAGAACACAGAAATCTGTGGACTTATGATGCTGTGATGCATTTGGAGCCAAAGCTTGAGGGTGGTCTTTTTTTGAAACCTCACAAAAAAAGAAAGTTTTCTGTTTTCCCTCATTCTTCCCCCATCAGCATAAGTCCCTGAATAGCATATTTTGATCAGATGGACAACAGCAGGGATAAGATCAGGAGTTCAAGTGGCATGGGGCCGGGGGAGGGGTGTGAGCACTCACAGCACAGGGAGAAAAGGCCAGCAGGAATTTTGGCCAAGATCAAACCTCATCAGAGAAAGCTAGAGCTGTGAGAACTGGAGAGGAAGAAAGAATTTGGAAGGAAGTCAAAGGAAACAAATTTTAGGAA
>VZTM01000867.1:219-10702 GCA_013400555.1 Jacana jacana | reverse complement strand
CACTGTAGTAGAATAAACATGAGAATAAACATGCATCTAGCAATGAACTACGCTTCAGCAGCATAGCTTGAAACCTAAGTTATGTATTGAGCACAGTTGTAAAAACTGAATAATAAAAATACATGGTCCTTAGATATTACACAGTGTTTTCACTTGTGCAGCTTTGTAATCTTCAATGAGAACATTCCCCCCACCAATAGTAACTGTCAAAAAGAAGAAAGCAGTACCTACCCGTAGCCACTGTTTCTCTGTAAGAGCATCACTATAGTCCACGTCCCTGCGCTGGCGGGACCCTCTTCCAAATATTTTCTCTTCCTCTTCTACACATGTGAGCCTTTCAACTTCAGCATCGTCCTTAATAATCCAAGACGGCAATTCATCCTCCTCCATCAAGCGGGGCTTACGCTTGGGATTTCTGGCATCTTCCCTACGACGATCCATGTCCATGCGCTGCAATGGCAGTTGGGAAAAGATACAACAATTTGAAGGATCTTGATTAAATAAACCATGGGAATAGCTGGTTATTTACTTATGATTGAAACTTTAAACTAGCTCCTTTGGTGGCATTTCCCTCCTCCACCTCGCTACTTAGAAACTGTCACTATAAAATGGAATATCCCCATATGAAAGCTAATTTTCAATGAAATTCATTATTACAAAGTGAATTTCACTGAAGTGAAGAATATTATAGTCTGGATGGGTGGACAACCGAAAAAAAACCTGACTGCATAATCAGGAACAGAGTAGTTGTTAATGGGTTGTGCTCTACCTGGAGATGAGTCACAAGTCTAGTACCACAGGGGTATATCCTGGGACCGTTCCTATTTAGAATCTACATAAATTATATGGAAGATTTGAAAGAGTGCTTGCTCATAAAGTTTGCATATGACACCAAATTGGAGGGGGTGTTAAGTTGATATGCTTGAGGGCTTGTTAGACCACATCTAGAATACTCTATCCAGGTTTGGGTGCCCCAAAAAAGAAAAACTTTCATGAACTGGGGAGAGTTCAGCAGAGGGTCACCAAGATGGTCACAGGGCTGGAGCACATGCCCTGTGAAGAGAGGCTGAGGGACCTGAGCTTGTTCAGCCTGGAGAACAGAAGACTTTGGGACATCTAATAGTAGCTTTCCAATATGTATGTGGAAGCGGTATATGTTGAGAGCAGGCCCTTTAAGAGGGAGTTACTGAAAGGGCACATATGCAAATAAGTGGAAGTAAGCGAAACGAAGTATAGTGAAGGCGAAACAAAGTGTGGGAAACAGCAAATGACACAAATGTTGTAGCCAATCATGGGGCAACTTTAAGCCTGTGGAAAGTGCGTGGAAAGCTCGTGGACAATACCCCTCTCCCTATCCGAAATGTAGTGCTTAGCGAATGAGGACCTGTAACTGTAGAACGATTGTAGGTGTGCTTCCCGACTGTGTGTGCTTCCTGGGAGTGCTTCCTGGGTGCTTCCTGATTGATGGCTTCCTGATTGATTGCATCGGGCTCAACTGCTCCTGGCCGCGGCAGGTATATGTTTAGAATATGAGGAACAACAGGCTTCTTCTTGAAGGAAGACCGGTTATGAGGAAAAGCATATTCACCAGTGGAACAGATTTCCCAGAGAGGTTGTGCAGTATCTATCCTAGATAAAGTCCTGAGCAATCTGGTCTGATTTTATAACTGACCTTGCTTGCATTAGACGGTAGGACTAGATACTTCTTAAGGTCCCTTCCAACCTGAATTATCATATGATCTGATTTCTGAATCCAGATGAAACGCACAATGAAATACATGTAACCTGACTATGCANGGCCAAAGTTGGCCCTACTGAAGCCCAGGATTGCTATTTTGCTCAGTATTCTGTTCTGGCCACACGAGATCCTGAACTCCACCACCTCATGATCACTGCAACCAAGGCTGCCCTCAACCTTCACAGCTTCAACCAGACCCTCCTTATTAGTGAGGATAAGATCCAGCAGCGCTCCTCTCCTAGTTGGCTCCTCCACCATTTTCATCAGGAAGTTCTCATCCATGCACTGGAGGAACCTCCTGGACTGTGGGTGGCTGGCTGAGTAGGCTTCCCAGCAAATATCAGGGTAGTTGAAATCCCCAAAGATAACCAGGGCCTGTAATTGCGAGGCTGCTATTAGCTGCCTGTAGGCGGCCTCATCAACTTCCTCATCCTGGTCCAGTGGCCTGCAATAGACACCCACAACAGTATCACCCATGCCAGCCTGCCCCTTAGTTCTCACCCACAAACTTTCAACTCACTCTTCGTCCACCCCTGGACAGTACTCAATACATTGCATTTACTCTGTGTGTATATTGGCACCTGCCTACTGACCCAGCTTTGGGACAACAATAGATTAATATTTATTTTTTGTTGCATATTAGGACACTAACAGTCACAGAAAATCCTCCTCTAGACAAGATAAAATATTAAATTCTTCTATATTTGCAGAGTGAAAATTGGCAAAAATATATACCAAGTTGCTTGCTGTCCGGGTTTGAGGTAAAACAAACCAATTTTCTGTTCAGTAATTTTACTTTTTTAGCTGGGCCTCCTCACAACTAAACTCTGAAATGAACAGCAGGTTGTTCAGAAACTGTTCACTCTCACAGTGATCAGACCTGATAATCCCAAGGGATGGTGCAGAGAGGCCCCTTCTTATACTTATTGCTGGAACAACCAAGGTCAGGTAATTTTGTTATTTGCCCCATTGGAGGGTCAGAAGCAGAAAAAGCATTGAGGGGTCACACTTGTAGGGAGGAACGGACAGGGCAGGTGACCCAAAATTGACCAATTGGGGTATTCCATCCCATCCGCATCATGCTCAGACTATTATCTGCTGTTGCTGTTTCATGTGGGCACCAGTGGTGCAGCCGGGAGCAGTCTGAAGATTATCAAGAAAGATTATAGAGCCCTGGGAGCAGCAGTCAGGGACTTTGGAACACAGGTAGATTTTTCATCAGTCCTCCTGGTCAAAGGGAAGGAGGCTGATAGGGTNTGATAGGGCCAAGCGCATATGGCAAATCAATAACTGGCTACAGGACTGGAGCCACAGCCAGGGGTTGGGCTTCTTAGACCATGGGACTCCCTTTGAGAAACCTGGTCTACTGGGGCCTGATGGGGTCCACTTGCTGAGTAAGGGGAAGATCATCTTTGGTCATAGGCTTGCCAAGTTCATGAAGAGGGCTTTAAACTAGAGTTGCCAGGGGA
Organism: Jacana jacana; assembly: GCA_013400555.1. Lineage (NCBI taxonomy): Eukaryota > Metazoa > Chordata > Aves > Charadriiformes > Jacanidae > Jacana > Jacana jacana. Next base: position 7,495 of record VZTM01000867.1, on the reverse strand, counting down.
GGGGAACCAGAATGCATCCCACTCCTTACCAATATGATGCCAATACCAGTAATAGATGACCAAAAGCTGGAGAAAGGTCACAAGTCAGCAGGAGAGCACCTGGAATGCAGCATAAAAGAAAACTAACCACTCCAGCCAGTAAGTTAGCTTCATCGGGGGGCCCAACTTAAATGCCTCTATGCAAATGCACGTAGCATGGGGAACAAGCAAGAGGAGTTAGAGATGTATGCAATGCATGCCTGCAGGGCTATGATAATATTGGCATCACGGAGACATGGTAGGATGGCTCCTATGACTGGAGTGTTAGATTGAAAGGATACAGGCTCTTCAGGAAAGACAGGCAGGGGAAATGAGGAGGGGGGTGTTGCCCTCTATTTCAATGAGCAGCTGGAGTGCATGGAGCACTACTTGGGAATGGAGGAGGCGACCAAGCGTCAGGGTTAAAGGGAGGTCAGGGACAGGTGACATTACAATAGGGATCTGCTACAGGCCGCCTGACCAGGAAGACTGAGCAGGTAAGGCCCTCTATAGACAGATAGGAGCAGCCTCACGTTCACAAGCCCATGTCCTCATGGGGGACTTTGACCAGACCAATATCTGTTGGAGGGAGAACACAGCAGGGCATAAGCAATCCCAGAGGTTCCTGATGATAACTTCCTTCTCCAAGTGATAGAGAAGCCAACAAGGAGAGGTGCCATGATCTCACAAACAAGGAGGGGCTGGTGTGGCATGTGAAGCTCAAGGGCAGCCTTGGCTCCAATGAGGATGAGGAGGGCACACAGTAAGCTTGCTACCCTGGACTTCAAGAGAACAGACTTTGGCTTCTTGAGGGATCTGCTTGGCAGAGTACCATGGGATAAAGCCCTGGAAGGAAGAGGGGCCCAAGAAAGCTGGTTAATATTCCAAGGACCACCTCTTCCAAGCTCAATAGTGATGCATCTCAACAAAGAGAAAGTCAGGCAAAAACACCAGGAGGCCTGCATGGATGAACAAGGAGCTCCTGGACAAACTCAAATAGAAAAAGGAAGCCTACAGAGGGTGGAAGCAAGGACAGGTAGCCTGGGAGGAATACAGAGAAATTATCTGAGCAGCCAGGGATCAGGTTAGGAAAGCTAAAGCTCAGATAGAGTTAAATCTGGCCAGGGACTACAAGGGCAACAAGAAAGGCTTCTACAGGTACGTCAGTAATAAAACGAAGACTAGGGAAAATGTGGGCCCTCTCAGGAAGGAAACAGGGGACTTGGTCACCTGGAACATGGACAAGGCTGAGGTACTCAATGACTTTTTTGCCTTGGTCATCACCAGCAAGTGCTCTAACCACTCCACCCAAGTCGCAAAAGGCAAAGGCAGGGACTGGGAGAATGAGGCACTGTCCACTGTAGGAGAAGATCAGGTTCCAGACCTTCTAAGGAACCTGAAGGTACACAAATCCATGGGACCTGATGAGATAATGTCATACTCAGCAATAAAAACAGGGGGGAGGGTATTTTGGGGTAAGTAGGCATTGCTCAGGAACTGGTTGGGCATCGGTCTACTGGTGTATCACTTGTTTCGTTTGTTGGGTTTTTTCCCTTCCTCTTTCCTTTGTTTATTAAACTGTCTCGATACACAAGGGTTTTTTCTCACTTTTCCCCTTAATTCTCTACCCCATCACACTGCGGGGGGTGGGGGAGGGAGTGAGCAAATGACTGAATGTGGATTACCTGCCAGCCGGGGTCAAGCCACCACAGTACTTTTTGGAGCCCAACATGGGGCTCAAGATAACAGATTTGATTGGAGTGTGCCATTATACCTGTTTAGCGGAGTTGTTACTTGGTAGGCTATTACTTGCTGTTGCTGTTTGTGATGCTGACATATTTACTCTGAATGCTAACTTATGTGTTACCTCCACTGCTCTGGTGCTTCATCTCTTTCCTGCTGTACAACAAACTCCAAGAATTGTTAATGACTGTTTTCAGTTTTCACTGGGTTTTGTGTTGTTTATCATTGTGTTTTGCTTTGCCTGGGAGAGATATGATAAAAGCACTGGCCTTGAGCCTAATCTGGTATTTGGGCCCTACATTGCTGCTCTCTCAGTACTCCAAGAACCATCTCATGGAGAAAATTGGCAATCATACTTTTTACCTCCGAGAGATGCTTTGTGGAGAGATGGAAGAATGGCACCTACCCCTTCCTTTCTCTTTTGCAGGATAGGTCTTTCCAGCCTTCTTGTAATGGCCTCTCAGTTTCTTGAATATCCTTATGCAATCAAACTGTTTGCACTGGTGTGTGTTGGGAGCCTGATATTCATTTTGATCAATGTTCATAAGGTTAGAAAACAAATTGGGAATGCCACACAGGAATACGTACAACCACCTGAAAGGAGGTTGCAGCGAGGTGGGTGTCAGTCTCTTCTCCCAAGTAACAGGTGATAGGACAAGAGGAAATGGCCTCCAGTTGCACTAGGGGAAGTTTAGATTAGATATTAGGAAAAAATTCTTCACTGAAAGGGTTGTCAAGCATTGGAAGAGGCTGCCCAGGGAAGTGGTTGAGTTGCTATCCCTGGAGGTATTTAAAAGACATGTAGGTGTAGTGCTGAGGGACATGGTTTAGTGGTAACTTGGCAGTGCTAAGTTAATGGTTGGACTTAATGATCTTAAGGGTCTTTTCCAACCAAAGCAATTCTATTATTCTATGTCCCAAAGCTGTCAATCCCTGGGCATCAGGGTGTATGGGAGGATTTGAGCGGGTGCCTAAGGCCATTATCATCTCTTTTACACCTGTACAGGCATGTAATGCTGACGAATTGGTACAGCATTTGGAAGAGGGGAGCCTTGCCTGCCCTAATGAAGCAAAGTGAATTCTAATGTTGTGTTGGGGCCCGGCCTAAGGGTCTCTTGCTCTGAGGGCACACAAATGGACACTAAGAGGTCACATGAACAGATACTGTGGCTAAACCAGAGACCCAACCCTCAACTTTCATAGTTGCTTCTGTAGTCAAGAACAATAGAAGCAGAGGTTGACCCAGTTAGTAAGACAGGAAGAAGTTCCTCCTAAGAGGGAGCAGAAGGAAGAATCAGAAGAGGCAGCCTGTTCTGGAGGAGCCCACCCACAAGAAGAAGAGAGGGAAGAGACAGAAAATCATAAAAGAGGTGGAAACTATCCCTGAGTGAGCTGTGAGATATGTGGAAAGATTACAGAGGTAAGCAAGGTGAGTGAATTGCTATGTGATTGCTCCAATGCTGGGACAGTGGGGTCAATGGTCTGGAACTAGATGGTAAGGAAGACCAGCAGCTGGGATTCCTCACTAGGAATCATGGCTACAGGTGGACTACTGTGGCCTGAAGAAAGTCACGTCACTGCTGATTGCTGCCGTACCAGACATGCTAGAGCTCCAATATGACATGGAGTTGAAAGCTGCCAAGCGGTATGCCACAACTGAAATTGCCAATGTGTTCTTCTCAATCCCTTTGGCATCAGAGTGTAAGCCATATTTTCTTTCAAGTGGAGGGGTGTCCAATACACCTGGAATCGACTGCCCCAGGGGTGGAAGCACAGCCCTACCATTTGCTATGGACTGATACAGACTGTACTGGAACAGAGTGATGCTCCTGAACACCTGCAACACATCGATGATATCATCGTGTGGGGCAACAGAGAGGAAGAATTGTTTGAGAGGGAAAAGAATAATCCCGATCCTTCTGAAAGCTGGTTTGCCATAAAACAAAGCATGGTCAAAGAACCTGCACGAGAGATCCATTTTGGGGGGAATAAAATGGCAAGATGGATGTTGTCGTATCCCAATAGATGTGATCAATAAGACAACAGCCATGTCCCCACTAGCTAACAAAAAAGCAACACATGCATTTCTAGGCACCATGGGATTCTGGAAAATGCATATTCTGGGTTACAGTCAGCTTGTGCATCCTCTCTATTGATTGACCCAAAAGAAGAACTGTTTCGAGTGGGGTCCTGAGCAACATCACATCTTCCAACAGGAGATAATTTGTGAGGTAGCCCTTGGGGCAGTCTGGACAGGATCATATGTGAGAAATGTGCACTACACTGCAACCAGGGAGCATGGCCCTACCTGGAGCCTCTGGCAGAAAACACCTGGAGTAGAGACTTGAGGTCAACCTATAGAGTTTTGGAGCTGGGGATATAGAGGATCCAAAGCCTGCTACACCCCAACTGAAAAAGAGATATTAACAGCATATGAAGGGATTTGAGATGCTTCAGAAATAGTTGGTACTGAAACACAGCTCCTCTTGGTACCATGATTGCTTGTGTTGTACTGGTTGTTCAAAGGAAGGGCCTCCTCTACCCACCATGCACCCAACGCTACATGGATTGCACTGATCACAGAGTGGGCCTGAATGGGGAACCCCAGCTGCCCAGGAATCCTGGAAGAAATCGTGGACTGGCCAGAAGACAGAGATTTTGGAGCATTGCTCAAGGAGGTGACTCATGCCCAAGAAGCCCCACTGTATAATAAATTACCAGAAAATGAGAAGCTATACGCTCTGTTTACTCATGGGTCCTGTTGTATCAGGGGAAGCCATCAGAACTGGAAAGCTGCTGTGTGGAGTCCCACATGACAAATTGCAGAAACTGTCACAGGACAAGGTGAGTTGAGTGAGTTTGCTGAAGCGAGAGCCATCCATCTGTCCCTAGAGACTGCTTAATGAGAAAAGTGGCCAGTACTTAGTACTGATTCATGGATAGTGGCAAATGCCCCGTAGGGGTGGCTACAGCAACGGAAATGGACCAACTGCAGAGGTAAACCCATCTGGGCTGCTGCACTGTGGCAAGACATCGCTGTTCGGGTAGAAAACACCACTCTAAAGGTACGTCATGTAGATGCTCACATGTCGAAGAGCCGCACAACCAAAGAACATTCAAACAAAGAGCAGATAGGCCACATTGCCAGAATTGAATTGTCTCCAGTGGACCTGGACTGGGAGTGTAAGGGTGAGCTATTCGTAGCTTGGTGGGCCCGTGAAACATCGGGACATCTACGGAGAGATGCAACCAACAGATGGGCTCTTGATTGAGGGCCACTGAAGCCATTGCACAAATTATTCATGAATGCAAAACATGCATCATTATTAAGAGAGCCAAGTGAGTAAAGCCTCTCTGGTACAACAGATGGTGGCTGGGATGTCAATATGGGGAGGCCTGGCAGATTGATTATATCAAATTGCCACAGACCTGCTGAGGCAAGCGTCACATGCTTACAATGGTGGAAACTTACCCTGTAACACATACCACCACCCAAAGCACCATCCTGGGCCTTGAAAAGCAAGTGTGTTGGTGGCATGGCATTCCAGAAAGAACTGCCTCAGACAACAGGACTCATTTCCAAAATAACTACATAAGCATCTGGGCCAAGAAACACAGCACTAGTTGTATGTACCACATTTCCTATCACACACCAGCCTGCAAAAAGATTGAACAAACAAATGGACTGTTAAAAACTATACTGATAGCAATGGGCACTGGGACATACAAGTACTGGGAATGCAAGTTTAGCAGAAGTCACTTGGCTGGTTGACACCAGAGGATCAGATGACTTACCCGTCCCTACCCAAACAAAACCACTGTGTGCTGTGGAAAGAGATAAAGTCACCATAATGTGTGCAGGGAACTGGCTAGGAAAGACAGCATGGATTGCTCCTCTATCAGAAAATGGCAAACCTATTCATGGGATTGCTTTTGTTCAAGGACCCCAGTGTACTTGGTGGATAATGCGGGAGGATGGGGAAATCTGGTGTGTACCTCAAGGAGAGGTATACCTCTCCTTGGAGGGAAACACCTTTAATCTTGGGGAGAAAGAACCCATGGTTTGCATTCACTATAGGAAGTACTACAGCAGGAATTGCCGGAATCAACCTGGGCCTCGCAAGAAGCTGTGCAAGTACAGCAGTGACCCAAATTGAGTTGGCTTCGGTGTCCAATAACTCAACACGACACACTGCCTCTCCTACCCTGAGTGACCACCATAACAGATGGAGCTAAACTCATGGACTCACTCACCAAGTGGCAGCCAGCGTGGCGTCACTAAGGGCAAATTGTGCCTGAAAAATTTGGTGGCCTTTTACGATGGCATTACAGCGGTGGACAAGGACTTGACTGTATCTTTGCACTAAGAGACTTGTGGTCAACAGCTCGATGTCCAAGTGGAGACCAGTGAGGAGTGGAGTTCCTCAGGGGTCAGTACTGGAACCGGTACTGTTTAACATCTTTGTTGGTGACATGGATGTTGGGATAGAGTGCACCCACAGCAAGTTTGCTGGTGACACCAAGCTCGGTGGTGCAGTCGACATGGTGGAGGGAAGGGATGCCATCCAGAGAGACCTGGACAGGCTTGAGAGGTGGATCCATGCCAACCTCATGAAGTTCAACAGGGCCGAGTGCAAGGTCCTGCACACAGGTCAGGGCAATCCCAAGCACAAATACAGTCTGGGTGGAGAATGGTTTTAGAGTAGCCCCGAGGAGAAGGACTTGGGGGTGATGGTTGATAAGAAGCTCAACACGAGCCAGGAATGTGCGCTGGCAGCCCAGAAAGCCAACCTCATCCTGGGCTGCATCAAAAGCAGTGTGGCCAGCAGGTCAATGGAGAAGAGACAGATAACATATTCTATAAGCAGCTGGGAGAAGTCTCGTGATTGCTAGCCCTTGTCCTGGTGGGAGACTTCAACCTACCAGGTATCAGCTGGGAACGCAATACAGCTGAGAGGGAACAGTCTAGGAGGTTCCTGGAGTGTGCTGAGGATAGCTTCCTGACACAGCTGGTGAGGGAGCCCACTAGGGAAGGAGCCCTGCTGGACCTGCTCCTTGTGAACAGGGAATGACTTGTGGGGGGTGTGAGGGTTGGAGCCCGCCTTGGGCATAGCGATCACAAAATGATAGAGTTTTTGACTCTCAGAGAAGCAAGGAGGGGGGTCAGCAGAACTGCCACCATGGACTTCCGGAGGGTGGACTTCGGTGTTTTCAGGAGCCTGCTTGACAGAGTCCTGAAGGGCAAAGGTGTCCAGGAAGGCCGGATGTCTTTCAAGAAGGAAGTCTTAAAGGTGGAGGAGCAGGCCATCCCTTTGCGCTGTAAAGCGAGCCGAGCCGTCAGGGGAAACAACTGGCCTGGCTGAACAAAGAGATCTGGTTACAACTCAGGGAGAAAAAGAGTTTATGGTCAGGAAGACTACAAAGATGTTGTGAGGCTATGTAGGGAGAAAATTAGAAGGGACGAAGGACAAAGCCCAACTAGAACTTAAACTGGCTTTGCATGCTGAAAACGATA
>VZTM01000865.1:272787-340268 GCA_013400555.1 Jacana jacana | reverse complement strand
CCCAGTGAAACTTGCCTAAGGGTTGTGTTAATCAGACCGTGGTCTGGGCATCTGTTTAAACGTTTATTACTTGTCTTAATTAGAAAAAATTGCTCTAGATGATGAGGAAGCAAGTATGAATCGGCAGCTTCAGCCAAGGAATGGGTAGGTGAAGAAGGCAAAATTCCAAGAAAAGAAGGCTTTCCCCCTTTCCCCCCCCCCCCCATCACAGCCTCCTCTACATCACAATCACNCGTTCTCACACAAGTTTGCCAATAATTCCTTTTGGGAAAGGGAGTCAAGTGAAGTGGGTTTAATAGATGAACCAAAAAGCAGGGGGGAGGAGGAAAGCCTTTTATCTCCTACGCAATCTAAACCAAAATAACTCATTCCTTTCAGTAAATAAGAAAGAGAAGATAAAGCACTGAGTAAAGTATTTCCATACCTTTTAAAATAAAAGCAAGTTAACGTCAAACTGAGTTCACAAGAGCTCATCCAAAATAGAGGAGATGGAGTTGATGTCCTTACAGCCTGGTGGGTTAGGGAAATTGACAATACTTTGACCAAAATCTGTTAAATTTCACTAAACTTTGTTAAATTCCAGGCAGTGATTCTGTTCTCAAAACTGAGGGGGGGGAACTCTCCTTGTGGAGAATGGCTGGGAGGAGATGGACAGTGTGGAGGGGCTGGTGGGAGCTGGGATGGAAAGGAGCTGAAAGGGGGGTGCTTTGTTTCAGTGATAGCTGTGAGCTTTCCTCTTGCTTGTGTCCCTTTCCTGTCACAGGTTGTTTCCTTGGCTGTGACCCAGACGTTTTCTGACCCAGACATTTTCTGACCCTGTGGTGCTCTTTACCCTGGGGATTGTACAATAATTCAGGTTGGAAGGGACCTCTGGAGGTCTCTGGTCCAACTCGTGGTTCAGAGCAGGTCACGTTAGGTGAGGTTTCGCAGGGCCTTGTTCAGTCACCTTTTGGAGCTCCAAGGGTGAACAAAGCACCTCTTCCCTCCTGGTGAATATTCTAGATATATTTAGCCCCAGTTTGTGCACGTGGAATGGTCTTCAAGCTCTTTCCTGAGTTTTACAGAAAATGTATGTGGGAGAAATGCTGGAAGGGAAAGAATGGCAGAACAGATTTAGACCAGTGCATCTATTTGAAACTTCTGCCTTGCTGGGGAACATCTTAACAAGACACACTCCCCCAAATTTGAGCAGCTCAGTGTTTTCAGAGCTATTTTATTTTGAGTAAATTTACAGGGTTTATAGACTAGAGTGGCACAGCTGTAACCTGGTTGTTGAGCTTATCCAGGAGTGAGGGTCGCTTGAGTATCAGCCCTTGGTGTTCATGAGAAAGAAGAGGCACCCCATGCTCTTGGCCTGTAGCTTGGCACTGGGGGCATACCTCCTATCTGTGAGAACTGTTAAACACCCTGTTATTTTGTGAATGACACCTCGATCCACCTAAGCCTCACCTGAAAGATCAACGTCTTTTTGACCCTGAAACAAAATGCCCTGGAATCGATTTTGTATCATATTTTTTCCAGTGGATTATTTGCCCCAGTCCAGACGTTTTGGTCAGTTCTGAACAACTGATAACCCCCATGTAGTATTGCTGATGCTCCTAGAGTTTATAGAAACAAACAGTGGTATGAAGCCTAGTATTGCCCCATGGATGGCTACAGGCTTGGGGCAGTGTGGCTGGAGCTGCCTGGCAGAAAAGGACCTGGGGGTGCTGGGTGACAAGGGGCTGAACATGAGCCAGCAGTGTGCCCAGGTGGCCAAGAAGGCCAAGGGCATCCTGGCTTGCATAAAGAATAGTGTGACCAGCAGAAGTAGGGAGGGGATTGTGCCCCTGTGCTCAGCACTGGTGAGGCCACCCCTTGAGTCTGGTGTCCAGTTCTGGGCACCTCAGCACAAGAGAGATCTGGAGGGGCTGGAGAGAGTGCAGAGGAGGGACACAGAGCTGGGGAAGGGCCTGGAGAATAAGGCTTATGAGGAGCCATTGAGGGAGTTGGGATTGTTTAGTTTGAGGAAGAGGAGGCTGAGGGGAGACCTCATCCCTCTCTCCAACTGCTTGAAAGGGCATTGCAGAGAGGTTGGTGCTGGTCTCTTCTCACGGGCAATGAGCGCTAGAAGGAGAGGGAATGGCTGCAAGCTGCAGCAGGGTAGGGTTAGGCTGGACATTAGGAAAAAGGTTTTCCCAGAGAGAGTGGTCAGTCAGTGGAATGGGCTGCCCAGGGAGGGGGTGGAGTCCCCATCCCTGACTGTGTTTCAGAGTAGATTGGATGTGGTGTTGAGGGATCTGGTGTAGGGGAGAACTTGTAGAGTAGGGCTGATGGTTGGACTGGATGATCCCAGGGGTCTCTTCCAACCTGAATGATTCTATGATTCTTCTGACCTATTTAGTGTTAAATTTAAGAATCTGTGGAACTGATATTCTGAAGGTTCACCCAGTTGTAAGACTTGTGTGGCTTTGCTTTTTGAGTAGGCTCTGAGGCAAGAGGCGGCTTTCCTGGAAGCTCTGTAATATGCACTTTGTTCTGAGTAGTGGTTTTATGAAGTTCTGGGGCTTTGGACCTGAAGCAACTATTTGTTTTCTTGGGGATCACGAGTCATGTTCTTTCCTTCCCTCTGCACCAAAGGGCTTAAAACTGCAAAGCTCTCAGATGGTTACAACAGGGGAAATTGAAGCTCTTGGTGTTTAATTGTGGTGGTGGTTGTCTTTAGCGTTTGAATTATGAATCTCTTAAGGCGAGGGTTTATTAGGTTAATAAAAATGGTGTGTTTAACTATTACTAATTTATGCAGCTCATAAAAGTGTAATGGGTTCCTTGCATGCAAGTCAAAGGGATTTCTGTATCAGGTGGTTACTCCTAGGACTTGTGTTTCATGGTGGTAGTATTGAGGGTCCCGCTTCGCTGTCATGCGAAGTGGGCATCTGTAAACTAAGTTTATAGCACTAATTTTTAGCTGTGAGGGGAAGCATTTGTAACTGCACTTGTGTTTCTTGGGGTTTTTTTTTGTGTCTGGTTTACATCTTTGCTTCTTGCTTCAAGTTAGACCCCAGTCCTACAAACTGTGTGTGGAAGCCACGCTTTTAAATACCGCGATTAAATGCACTGGTTTTATTAGCACAAGTAAATAAATGAGTGCTGGTTTGTTAGATGAGAGTCTTAGTCTTCTCCTTCATTGGTTTTGTCATTCATGACAGTATTTCCTGGTGCATTGCTTTTTCTGATGGGGTTTTGGTAACAATCACTAAGTTGTTGTTGCTTGTTAAGAGTTTCCCTTTAGAAATGCTGTCAGTGTTTGACTTCACTGAGCAGATACTAGTTATGTGTCAGGTAAATGCAAAGCTCCAATCACACCATGAAGCACAGCAGAAGACCACTGGAGGTTTTTTAATTAAGATTTGTCTCACTGAATGTTTTGGGCTGAGCTGATGTTGCTGTATGAGCATCCCATAAGTCCATTAAGTCCTCATGTTTCTCTGTGCCTTTGAATCAGTTCAGTGTAGCGTTAATTAAAATATAACATATTTTATCACTATTAAAAGACTCAAGTGTGTGGCTGGTCACACCTCAAGCTGGTCAAAACTACTGCCATCGTGTTGCTACATCTCACTTGGATTAATACCTTTCAAAGTCAGGAAACTAACTGCAAAAAACCTGTGTGTTTAGTGCTTTGAATAAATTTATGGAGGCTCCTTAGAAGGAGGAGCTGGCAGAGGGTGGGAGGTGGTGGGCAGCGGTGGGGTAGGTGTGCCAGGGGAGGTTTAAACCATATGGGACCTCAGCCTGTGTTCTGTGTTGTTATTTGTTGTAGGTTTTGTTTGCTTTTATTTTCTTTCCACTGGAGCTTACAGCAGCAACAATTTATAGAGAGGAGTTTGTGCAAGCAGCCTCATAAAACTAATTGTGGCATTAGAGTGAATGCAATGGCGCCTGTCGTGTCCCGATAGCAATAGGCAAAACAAGGCTTTTCTTCACCATTATCCTTGGCAGAAAGGAGCACCTGGAGTTTTCAATATTTCCTTGTGATTGCTGATAACCTACAAAATCTTGTTTGTGGTGTGAGTAGGATTAACCCGGCGGTGTGGTGACAAATGGGTAAAGCATGTGGAGTTAGTGTTTCACCCTGCGTTCCTCAGCCAGGCGATTGCATTTGAAGAACTCCTACTCCCACTGCCAAAGAACCAGGGAGACCAGCAGTCAGCCCCGACGAGGATGCCACAGAGGCAAACAATTCTTGTGCTAATTACAACTTCAGAGCCAGCCTAAAGTGCAGTGTGAGATTACCTGGCCGCTCCGGTTTCACCTTGGCTTGCTCCTCCTGAAGTCAACAGAAGATCAGATATGCACGGGGCTGTGAATTGTGCTTTTGGGTGGGTGGTGGCAGAGCAAACACTACTGCATGTAATTCCTGTTAACTCCAAAGGCCCAGACAAAGCAGCGGCACAGGGTTGTGCTTTGGAACTTCATCAGAACCCATTGCTACATCAGAAAGTCACCAGACTCGTTTATTTACTTACTCTCTGTGCTCTACAGCACGTGCAGCAGCAGAACTGACCCTAAGATTAATGTCCAGAGACACCAGTGCCTTTACTGAAGCTATTTGGCAAGCTCTCTCCTCTCGCAGAAAATGAAAGAGGAAAAGACTGAATACATTTTTTACCAGTTGGAAGGTGCAGCGTTAACGCGTGAGGAGAGATTGCTTACGTCCAGCGCGTGCTCCTGAGTTTGGGTTGCCTGACACCTCTTCATCGAGATTAGATAGTGTCGTGTGCTCTTCCAGATGCACTGCTCCTACATATTTAATGACCTCTAATTGCTTCAAACTGAAAATTTCATGAATTATATTGGAGCAGCTTGCAAGATCTATAGATATAGCAGCTTGAAGGATGCCTGTCTAGGCTTCATGTTGGTAGACTTAAGGGACAAATCTGACTACTGGAGTTTTGTCCAGAATGTATCAGTTACTATAATGATGTCTAGGACCAATGTTTTATAATTAATGCCCTAAAAGTGCTATTACACTATTTTTTTCTTTCAATTTAAGCTCTAGCATTGTCATTTAAATAGAAGTCATTGTCATGCACTGTCATACAGCCAGTTAGTTTTTCCTTTATTTGTTTTGGCTCCTACATAGCGAAGGGCAAAGAGAAAAGTCACTCTTAAGGCAATAAACATTCAGGCCTGTTGTGTTTGAACTTGCTTTCAGGCTTCTTTTTAAAACAAAAACAAAATAACAAACAACAGCCTCTTGTTTTAGATGGCCTTAATTTATTGTGTGTGATAAACAGAGTTTTCAGTATTTTTAAGTTAGTATTTATATGCTGCTTGCCGTTATTTGCTTTTTTTAGACCAAAATAGGTGCAAGAAACCAATTAGTTTCATGCTCAATGCAATTGAAGGCTCAGGCCACAACATTCCAGTTCTAACCTTCAAGGGAATGTTAATCTCCCCAAAATCTACTGGCAGTTTAAAATATAAAATTTCTATTGCCTCAGTCTTTACAGGAGATTATTTTGATCTTTTGTACTTGGGGCCAGTTTTGGCTCATGAGCTTAGTTCGTGCACTTTAAACCTTTCATGTTTTATTTTTTTATACTTCAGTTGGCTGAAACTCTCCAAGAGCAGCCCTACTGGTTCCCAGTGATGCCATCAAGCTTTGTGTCCTGTCTCCAAAGGGATCTTTGGTGTCGGTGGAGGTGCCCTAAACCTGTAGTGGGACCAGGAGGAATCTGCCACAGATTTTATCCGACCCGTGTTATAACTCTAGGTTCACCTCTTGGTTTCAGTGGGGTTTGGGATCAGATGGTGTTTGAAAGAGCTGCAAACCTGTCAACCATCAGAAACTAATGCCTTAAATGGAAATCTGATGGGTGGTGGGAGGGAAATGTGTGTATGGAAATAGAAGGTCTTGATGAATTGGGAAATGTTTTCCCTTAATTCATCTTACACAATGTGAAAAAATTAAGTATATAAAGAGGAAAAATATGGAAGGTCAAGTTGTAACAGACCTCAAGGCTGTTGTACTGAAAGCTGGTCTAATGCCATGGTCCCAGCTACTAGTTTAATAAATTGCAGACAAACATATTTACTGTATCATAGAATCACGGAGTCTAGGTTGGAAGGGACCTTTAAGATCATCTTTCAGTTTAAGGTTATTTCAGTCTGCCCTGTAAAAGCCATCTATAATGATCATTGTGTTTGGTTCTGAAATGCAGTAACCTTAAAGGTGGGACAACTTGCTAGGCAAGTGGCTGAAAAAGCCCCAGTATCACAGTGGGGTGGTTCAGATGTTTTCATTACACCACCTTGCTTTGATTCCAGACCCCTGCTTGAGTGAGTGACTGGGTTGGGTGCATCGTTACCCAACCAGCTTTGTCATTAATTGTGGCTAATCCGTGAAGACACTTTCCTAATCGATTTATAAATGAAGGTGGAGGTTTCCCAGAGTGGAAAACATCCAGCACTTTCCAAAATACTTCCCCACTTCCTTTCCTCTGAGATTCACAAACACACTTTGTCTCTGCCACAAACCAGTTCGGTACCAGTTGCACTTTTGCTAGTGTTTCCTAACCTGTTGTTTTGGGCCTCTCACTACAAGAAAGACATCCAGGACCCTGGAATGTGTCCAGAGAAGGGCAACAAAGCTGGTGAAGGGGTCTGGAGCACGAGTCCTATGAGGAACAGCTGAAGGAGCTGGGATTGTTTAGTCTGGAGAAGAGGAGGCTGAGGGGAGACCTCATGGCACTGTACAACTTCCTGAAGGGAGGTTGTGAAGAGGAGGGGGTCGGCCTCTTCTCCCAGAGAACCCATGACAGGACTGGAGGGAATGGCCACAAGTTGCACCAGGGGAGACTTAGATGTGATGTCAGGAAAAACTTTTTCTCCCCAAGAGTGCTCAGGCACTGGGATGTTCTGCCCAGGGAGGTGGTGGAGTCACCCTCCCTGGTGGTGTTCAAGAAGCATCTGGATGGGGTGCTACAAGACATGATTTAGTAGCTCAGTGGGTAGTGCTGGTGACAGGAGGATGATTGGACTAGATGATCTTGTAGGTCCTTTCCAACCATGTGTTTCTATGAAAGGCATAGTCATTTAGGATTTACACCTGAGTGTGGTTTCAGCTGAAATCTGCAGTGCTTGAATCCCAGGTTTTGTGATCTTAGAGAACTTCTGTGAGGTGTTGAAAAATCAGGGGGGGTGGGAAGGAGAATGGCCTCCATCAGGCCAGTGTCACAAGTACAATCAGAAGTCATCGGAGAGAGTCTCTGCGAGCAGCTTGGATGCACATGACTTAACAATTACTCCTGCACTCAGCTTTGCTGAACAATTCCACAGCTGTGAGATGTAAATGTGGAAAAGTGACTAAGATACGTGTGACCCTTTTATTATGGACGTCACAGCTCTCTTAGGCCGCAGCTCTGAAAGAGGCTTTCATTTCATTCCCTGCAATAAATGTTCCTTGAGATGTGATGAGAGTTTGAGCTTTAATTTTTCACGAAGCAATTAGCTGATTAGCTTCTTGATTTGATGAAGCAAATGAGGAGTTGATTATGTTGGCTTGGTAATGACTGAAGGCAGAAGCAGGTTAGCAATAATAATAGGTGAGATTTTAAGTTTTGTGGAGCTGCAAGATTTGGGATGAATCTCGGAATTTTGACAGCGAGCCACTTCTGTCATCTCTGAACTTTGCCTAAATTTCACGCTGCCTGAAAAAAACCCAGCCTGTATAGTTGAAAGAAATAATAATACCAAGCCTTGATAAATGAGGCCTTACTGCAAGAAGAACTAATTGGTGGGTTTGGATGTACATGCTTATCATCTTATCTTGAAGCATCCTAATTTTGCTCGTTATTCAGGGGCAGCAAGTATGCTGCTTCCCCAAGAGCCACTGAAACTAGTAAAAGTAAGGGTGGAGTCCGTGTGTGATCGTATCCGAAAGAGCAGGAAGATCATCTATCTATAAGCCTAACCTGCTTTAGTAATACTGAAAGCTTAATGAGGTGGAAATTATGATGATAGGATTTTCAGTAGCGGCTAATGTAAGATTTATCTCTCAACCTATCGGCAGCATTAAAGAAATCAGACAAGGAATGTGCTTTCTTAAGGAGCCAGAATTGGTAGAAAGTGTATGATGTGCTTTTGAAACAGGATTTAAAGTATTTCTTCAGGTAAAAGGAGAGTTGCCGCGTGAGCCTCTTGCCAAGGTAACTGGGATAAGTAAGCCTTAAGGCTCTCTGAATACATAACCCAGCTTAGGGGCTGAGTCTAACTGTTTCTTAGGGGTTTATTTCACGGGACACGGTGAGCTGAGGTAGCAGGGAGAAGGTCTCACTCTACTGCCTCCTCTCTCCCCTCCATACAAGGCTGCCCCCTCGTTTGCACGGCCTTTGATGTTCTTCAGAGCTTTCATCGGGCTGAGGGAACTTTCTGTAGTGTCTGAATACATCCATTTTTCATGTTGGGTGGTTTTCCCCCACTGAAGTGGGGTCTGGTGAGCACAGTAGTGATGGAAGGTGAGGAACAGGCAGAGAAAGCCAGAAGGAAGGACCAAGACAGAATCACAGAATCATTTAGGTTGGAAGAGACCCTTGGGATCATGGAGTCCAACCATCAGCCCTACTCTACAAGTTCTCCCCTACACCAGATCCCTCGACACCACATCCAATCTACTCTTAAGACTACCACTTTGGCAATAGCTGTTAGGTTGGCTCACCACATCTTCCGAAACCGTGCTGTCCCCTGTCTGCAGGATGCCCAGGTGAGGGATTGCAGGGTTACCTTTGTGATGACAATAATCAGACAAGGTGTGTTGTACAAGAGAAACGGGCTTTGAATCTTTCTTCTTTTCCTGTGAGGATGTTTGAGCTTAAGGAGCACTTTTGTATCCCGTCTGTGTGCTTTCTTCCAGCTATTTCACAAAGAGGTGTCACAAATACAGGTGAGATCTTGAGTTCACCGGGCAGTCACGGGTGCAAAACCTGCCACCAGCCTTTTCTCTCAAGAGATGGATTAAAAAATGTGATAGAGACCATAGTGCTAGTATTCTGTACAGAGTACCTCCTGCTTTGCATAGGGGAGGCAGGATCTGCAAACCTTCCTGAGTAGCTGAGGGAAAGCAGGTCACTGCAGTACGGAATGTTAGTCACTACCCAGCCAGACCAAGATAAAGTGGCTTGTTGGATGTGGCACGTAGGAAGGACACAGTTTCATCTAAGCAAGTACATACTGCATGTTAATGGTAGGTAAACTGGCTTTCAGGGTGTGGAGGGGAATTAAAATAAACACTAGCTTCTGAAACTTGTCTGTCTCTTCCTGCTGCAAAAGCACAGTTTAATAACAGAGGAGCAGCTTTGTAGAAGGATTTCAAGCTTTGTGTGCCTGCCTGCGATGACCAGGAAATCTCCAGCTTTGGCCACTTCTTTCTGGTGTTTCAAGTGGCAAAAGGCTGTAACGTTTCTTTCAAACAAGGCCAGTGAAAGAAGCTTCCTCCCACGAGGTTGTTGAACTGCAGCGAGAAGCCTGCGAGGTGCTGTGTGGTAGTTCAGATCTGTGGCCTTTGCCAGGGAGAGTTTATAAGGTGCCATGAGGTGAAAGAGCAAGGTGAGGGGGAAGGGAAGAGCGGAGTCGGAGGAGGAGGAGGATTATAATTAACGTGATCAGACAGGAGCATATTTCGGTGATTCAGCTGAGGTATGAACCCCGTATGGAGGTTACTCAGCGGAGCCCCTCGTCATTGCAGCCTGCGAGGGCGTTGTGGAGACCTGCTGGCTGTCATTAGTGTCTCATGTGTAGCAGCGTCTGGGTGTGCTTTCCAGGTGGAGTATTGTGTCCAGTTCTGGGCCCCTCGGTTCAAGAGGGACAGGGAACTGCTGGAGAGAGTCCAGGGCAGGGCTACAGAGATGATGGAGTAGAGCATCTCCCATAGGAGGAAAGGCTGAGGGAGCTGGGTCTCTTGAGCTTGGAGAAGAGGAGACTGAGGGGTGACCTCAGGATTGTTTATAAATATGGAAAGGGTGAGTGTCAGGAGGATGGAGCCAGGCTCTTCTCAGTGACATCCAATGACAGGACAAGGGGCAATGGGTGCAAGCTGGAACAGAGGAGATTCCAGTTAAATATGAGGAAAAACTTCTTCACAGTGAGGGTGACTGAACCCTGGCAGGGTCTGCCCAGGGAGGTGGTGGAGTCTCCTTCTCTGGAGACATTCAAAACTCGCCTGGAGGCGTTCCTGTGTGACCTGCTCTAGGTGTTCCTGCTCTGGCAGGGGGATTGGACTAGATGATCTTTCAAGGTCCCTTCCAATCCCTGACATTCTGTGATTCTGTAAGAACACGGGACTGGACTCCTTTATGTTCAGGCCCCCATGTCTGTAGGCAGTGGCTTTGAATGCAAGTGACTGTGTGCTTTTTTTAATATCTAACTCCATTTGTCATTGGGTGGATACCTTGGATGGTTGTCAGTGTTAGCTGAAGCCTTTATTTTGTTTCCCCTGCCTCTATGGCTGAGAAGTCTCATACGTTCCAAATGTCCCTCTTACTCATAGTATCTACCCCATTGCTCAGCGTCGGCTGGAAGCCTTGGGTTTTCCAGCTGACTGGGACAGGGAAGCGGGGTGGTTGGGAGGAGGTGGGGGGGGGAGGGAAGGATAAGCCCTTTTCTCCACACTCCCACCTAAATTATTTTTGATGGCCCTTGAATTTCTCCGAGCAGGTGCCCCGGGACTGACAGCTGGCATGGCACGCCGCGGTGTCACAGCGCTGGCCGGGGAAAATGTGCCGCAGATGGCGAGGGGCAGCTTTGCCTCCGAGCCCGTGAGGCATTTGAGAGAGCAGTGAGAAGAGCTGTCAACATGGTGCCATGCCTAATGGGGCTTTTCCCCAGCAGAAATTTCATACCGCCTTGTGAACGCCGATTGTCCTTCAGCAAAACCTCTTTCTCCCTTTGAAAAGAGGGCCGTGCTTTAAAGCTGGACGGGATCCATCCCGTCAGAATATCTCTAGAAGTGGAATTTGGCAAAAGTCCTGTTTCTATTCTCTAGCTGATGGGTGGCTGTCAGGCTGCATGAATAAATTTGGTGTCTGGAGGAAGTAATGGTGTATATAATCCCAGCGCTTTAGGAGCAGCGCTTGACACTTTCTCATTTCTTTATAGAGCTTGATCTGCATACAAAATGTGTGGTGGATGTGGATGCAAACAAGGTTATTCTTCATCCTGTAAACACCAACCTTTCAAAAGGAGATGCCAGGTAAGTTGTTGGGTTTGGGTTTTTTTTTTGAATTAGGAAGGTCAGGTTTCATCTATTAAATATGAGGCTAACAACTAGGAAATGTAGGCCTTGATAGATGGCTTTCATTGTAAAAAAATAATGTATATATTCTCTCTGCAATATAATTGCCATCATTTATGAAATAAGGCTGGTTTTACCATGCTGGGAAGGTGCTCGCTGCTTTTGTTTCCTGCTCTAAACAATGTGTGAGCAATTAATGGGTCTGTGAGCTGCATTGTTTCTTCTCATATGCCGTTATGGAACGGGAGAAATTTAAATCCGCAGAATAATTTGAGCGGGGTGCGGTTTGTTACTTTGGAGTGAAATAAATTTTCACAATTATTTTCTCATAATGGGCTTGTTATGCACTGGGAGAAGAGGAATGGGAACAGGCTGGAGAGGTGTAGCTCTGGGAGCATCTTGACAACGGGGCATGACATGCCTCCAAAAATACTCAGAAAGGTGGCTAAGGGTAGGGACCAGTTTATGTCAGAATTGGCATCGATTTATTCAACCGGAAATAATGGATATTATTGAATTGGCCTCAAATAACTGATAGGGTTAAGGTTGTGACTAGTGAATTTATTGCTTGTTTGCACGGGGAGGAAATGATAAAAGGTGTGCACGAAGTGAAATAGCACGGTGCAGGAAAAGACAAAGCCTGTTACTGGATATCTACTATGAAGCGCCGCTTTCTGTCAGTGGCCAGTGGAAGTAGTTTTTTACCTGATCTCTGGTAATTTAAACTTCTCAACCCCAATTGGTAGTAAATGGAAAAGCAAAAAAATCATCATGTTTAGCGTGTAGCTGCTATTGCCATTTAATGTGCACCTTCTACTGCCATCAGCTGAGACTTAGAGTGGGACTGGAGCTTTAAGAAGGTACTTAAATGAAACAGGCTGTGTGTGGTGGGGTGGTTTTGTTTGTGTCATATCTGCCTCTTCCAGAAACTGGTGTATTGTTTAGCTGCCAAATACCCATGTTCATTTGAGCTTTTTAAACTGCTAAAAATGGCAGGAAATTGAGAATCTTGGAAGCCTCGTTAGCCAGAGCTGTATCAAGAGTGTTAGTGGTAGCTTCTCTAAGACGTGGCAACCAGTAGAGCGCTGCATAGTTTACACCCACTGATATATGCTTAAAAAATCGTTCATATTGCAGTCAGGAGAGCATATATAATGTAAATTATGCCCCCTGGCAAGGGAGGGAGCAGTTGGCAATTGCCTTGACGTCCCAGACAAGATGGTGAGCCTTAGTGTGAGAAACCAGCGTGCCAGACCGAAGAATGCTTCATTTGCATCTTCACAAATACCCGCTGCTAATCTAAGCAGGAAGCGTAGTAAATTTATATGGGGTGATTTAATAGAGGAAGGAAGAGTGGAGGCACGTTAACTGCACTGCAGATTTGCCTGCAAACAGTGAGACAGCATACCTCAATAACGTAGTTGGAGTAGTGAGGGTTTGGAACAGGGTCCTATCTAGAAGGTAATAACCTTGAGAGAGGCTGCTGCTAAATTGTCTTGGGGTCTGAGGAATCTTCAAGTCTCAAGGGGAAAAGTTATAGTTACGTTTTTTTTCCTAAGTTTTGGGGTTAATTTATGCTCAGGTTTTGCTTCTCTTTCCAAGTCCATTGTCGACGACTTTGCCTTGTACTATGAAATAATTCATTTTGATTTCAGACTTGTCTAGTGTCTGAAGTGAGCTGGAGGAATTCTGGCAAACCTACAGTGCTTTTATTTAAATAGAGGAATATAAATATCGTTGTAAAGGCTCTCCTTAGATACTTGCAAAGCAGGATAAGCTTGAAAATCTTCAGAGCTTTGCTGCCTTTCTCCTTAAGATGCCAGGGCCAATTTAGGAGCTGGGAAGAGAATTTTAGAGAGAGAAATCTGTGCTGTCACATCCCCACTTGTCATGACTCAGCCATGCTGTGGCAGGGAGTGACATTTGGAAAAACAACCGATGACTTTTGGAAATATGCATGTTTTCCCACTTCCAGCCTCTCTGGTAGAAACCAAGTCTGGGAGATGAGTGAATTTAAAGAAACAGTTTAATGGGTGACTTAGCCCGTGTCACAGTTAGGCACATTTGTCCTGTTTCCCCAAAGTGGTCCTTGCAGGCCAGACACTGACATAATGTGGCTGTCCATCTGCAAAAATCCTTTGCCAGTCAGATCAATTAAAATGGAAAATACCTGACATGCTGTTTTCAGTTGTCTCTGAGTTAAAAAGAAGGGAAGCAGGCTTTGGAGTTACTTCCTAGGTGATACCCACCTCTTTACCCAGAGAAGCTGTGGCTGCCCCATCCTTGGAAGTGTTCAAGACCAGGCTGGATGGGGCTTGGAGCAACCTGGTCTGGTGGGAGGTGTTCCCTGCCCAGGGCAGGGGGTGGGGCTGGATGATCTTTAAGGTTCCTTCCCACCCAAACCATTCTATGATTCTCTCCTCCCATGGGTTCTGGGAATGTATATGTAAGGAAATAAAGTCAGAAATAGCTACTCTCTTTATGTATTTCATGTTTTGACAGATACCCAAATTGAGATGTGTGGGACCTGACTTTTGGAGATAGCAAATCATGTTGCTGTAATTGCCACTGAAACATTTTCAGGTCTTTAGAAGAAGTGTGTCTCTAGCTGCTTCGAATTTTGCATTAAAAATTAAGGAATGTTTTGAAAATTCAGGTTGACCTCACTTTCTCTTGCCTCTACAAACTGAATATTTTATTAACACATTTCTCTAGAGACTTGAGGATTAATAAATGCGTGTAAATTTTGCTGTCAAAAAAAATAGAGAGGTGTCTTTTTGTATGACTTCAAGAATCTAGCATCCTCCTCTTAGTTACTCCTTAACCAAGAAATGACCTTTCCTGAGATAGAGAAACGCGGTGGTTACTTGTTGAGCAATCCTTGATGGTGCTGTGCAGGTTTTGGTAACCTGATCTCGTACAACAGATCAATTTTAAAATTTATCAGGTGACCTCCAGGCTTGGGTCAGCTTTGTTACTCACCTTGGGCTACTGGGGGATGGGTTTGGTGGAGTGGTGGTTCCTCACAGTGAAATTCAAACGTGAATATGACCAACCTTTCTTTTGGTTGCTTTCACGAGATCATTTGCCGCCCAGCCTTGAGTTTTGTCAGGGATTTCCCCAGGTGACCTCTTGAAATGAAAAATCTCCCCTTTCCAAGGATGTGTGAACCTCCAGGGATTGGCTGGAAATGAATGGTACCATTAGCATGACTTGTCACCTTTTTCTGTGTGTGTTTGCCTTCCGCTGTGGCCTGTTCTCGCTGTTGCAAAGGTCGAGGTTTCTTTATGGGCCCTGGGATTTACTGTGTGCTGGGAGGATTGCTCATAACGATATGACTTGGTGGTTGGGGCTTGGAAGAGGGCGTAAACTCATGTTGATTGAAATGGATAGATAAGTCCTAGGCAACAATTGGAATGTTTAGAGGAATTAAATTTTTGGAAAACCTCCAAATAGACTCTAATTACTCTAAGTTCGTTTATAGCCTTTTTTTTTTTTAACTGTTGATTTGCTTGAGCTGTCATTTGATGTTTCACAAACAAGACCTATTAAAAAGACTTCAAATTACTATTTATGACAGGCCAGACTAAGGAGTTGTGTGATATACTGCAGAGATAACTAACTCTATGTGGTGTGTGACTGGTGCAAGCTCAGAAATCAGCTGGGTATTAGTCTGGCACTGGCCTATCAATGAGCCATAGCATTTGCAAAACAAAGCATATATTAAAGCTGCCCAAGGAAACACCTTCGAGCCTAGGTATTAAGAGGGTATGTTCTCAAACGAAAGGAGTCCTGACTTCTGTGTTCTTTGTCCCAGTTTGTGGTTTATAGATGCTTTCCCTCTTGTCTTGCAGAACAGAGAGATTCCAAAGCCTGGCACAGAGTAAAAGCCATGAGAAAGAATGAGTGAGTGTAGCTAACTGGAGCTGACAAGTCTCTTAAACCAGGCTGGGTTTTTCCTTTTCAGCTATTGTAATATCTTTATAATTAGTGCTTTGTATTAGATATTTCAATAACCCGGTATCTTTATAAACATTTTTTAAAAGTTTATTACTTTTAAGGTATTTGTTCCCAAATTTAAACCACTTTACTTTTGTATATCCCTAGAGTATTTTTTGCTAATGGAGTTGTGAAGATTTAAACTCATCGTGACTGTTTTCTAAGGAGTTCTGGAAGCTGGGAAAGGGTATATTGGAGTCTTGGACTTGAGGATTTTTGTAGCCTTGAAACATCTGAGCTTGATGGTTTCTGCTTTGATGAGGAACTGGATGAAGCCCAAGAATACTTTACTTAGTGGAATACTTCTGTAAGATTCCTCTGCCATTCCAATTCTTGTTTTCTAACTGGGAGCCCTGGAAAGGGTTGTGGGGAGAAATAATTCTGAATTTGCTTTCCTTGTAATTAAAAAAGGCTGATCTTTCACAGCTGTAGGTAAATGATGTTTACCTTGTCGTGGCTACTACTAAGACTCCCAAAGAGAAAGTTCTTCCATAATGAATGTAAAGATTGTTGAGAGAATAAAAATTATACTCACAGAATTTAGTGAAAAAGAGCAATAAAAAAAAATCCTACTTATGCAGTAAATAGGTAATAAATTGGTGATTTCAGAAGAATGATGGACTTTGTGCAGTAGCTGGGTTGAAATAAACAACCTAGTGCTACGACTTTCCATGGTGCATCTTCAGACTAAAGTTAGTTTTCCTTCTTAGAAAAACCGAAGAACCTCTTAATCCTTTTGAAGGAGAAATGTAGACTGGGACCATGACAGACAGAATTCTGTCAAAGATGTAGCTACTGGGGAAGAAAAGGTACTGGAAAAGAATTTTTAAGGAGTCTCAAGGACCAAGCGATGTTGGTTCACTCATTTTGGAGGGTTGAGCGTAACGTGAATGAATGGCAACAAACACAGGCAATCTAAAAACCAGAAGGATTGGAAAGGTTTACTAATTGTAAAACACTGTTGCTGCTCTCCCAGGAATTAGAGCCTATTTATTGAGCTGAGCTGTGTATTCTGCTCTAATATGAAAATGTATAAAATGCCTAGACATTATGTTAAATAATGGAAAATGCTAACCTTGGTGTAGCTGCCTCCATGGGAAATGCCTGACTAGTGAGGTGGTAAAACCAACACAAATCTGGTTCTTTTGCAAAAATTATCAGTAGGCAATGTGCTGGTTGGGCAAGGTGTGCATGAACCAGTTATAAACTTGTATTAACCAGTTGTAACTAAATTACCTCTATGTAACGTGAAGAAACCTATGTAACACCTGTACAATTCAGTAAAAAAAACGTAATACGTGTGGAATGGTGGGCAATAAGCCCAGTTAAAGGAAGGTTTGGCAAAAGTTGAAATTATCATGGTCCTGTTTATCTAAGTTTTAGCATCTTAGAATTTTTGCACCATTAATGGGTTCTGCTCCTGTCTTCCAGAACAGCATGCAGACACTCGAGGTGTCTAGAGAGGATTATGCCGTGGTTATGTTAGGTGTTCTTGTGTTCATGGATAAATATGAACTGGAAAAGCTGACTGGTTGGAGTAACCAGGGATGCTTTGTCTTTTCAAACTGACCCATGACAGCAGGAACACACAGGGGTGCACACTTGACTTTTTCTGCCGTAGGAAAGAATGTGCATAATCAGAAAATGGGGAAAATGTCTGAGGGTTATGCTTTATATGGCATTAATCTGCAGAACTCCTCAAGAAATCAGTGAGAGGCAATTTCTGGGATATAGTTGTGGAAAATGCGTGCATTTTCTTGAAGATACACCACGATCCTGCCTGATGTTAGGGAAGAACTACCTTGTCTTAGGCAGTGTTTTATGTATGTGCCCCGAGTTGTTCATACAGTTTACTTAGAAGTATCGGCTGTTGGACACAGCCAGAAACTGAATATTGAGTTTGGTGGACAATTTGCATGGTGTGGTTTGGTTACTCTTTGAGAGCAAAGCAAATTTAAAGGTAGAAATATCATTGTCTTTGAAGATGGTCTTGGCATTGGTAAGGCCCCATGTCGAGAGCTGTGTCCAGTTTTAGGCCCCTCACTGCAGGAAAGACATTGAGGTGCTGGAGAGTGTCTAGAGAAGGACGACTGAGCTGGTGAGGGGAGCAGCTGAGGGAGGTGGGGGTGTTCAGCCTGGAGAAAAGGAGGCTGAGGGGAGACCTTCTCACTCTTTACAACTCCTTGATAGGAGGGGGTTAGTGAGGAGACATCGATCTCTCCTCCCAAGGAACAGCTGATGGAAGAAGAGGAAATGGCCTAAAGTTGGACCAGGGGAGGTTTAGGATGGATATTAGGAATATTTTCTTCCCTGAAAGTGTTATCCAGCTTTGGAAGAGGCTGCCCAGGGCAGTGGTGGAGTCACCATCCCTGGAGGGATTCAAAAGCCGGGCAGATGTGGTGCTGAGGGCTGTGGGTTAGTGGTGGATTTTGTCAGTGTTGGATTGATGGTTTGTACTTGATGATCTCCAAAGTCCCTTCCAACCTGGGCAATTGTACAGTTCTATGATGGGTGAAAACTAATTGTGTTGCATGCATCTTCGCTTCTCCTTATCTTTCCTGGCAGTGTGTGAACTCCTGCTGTGTTAAACTGCTGGGGAGAGGAACAATTTAGATGGGGATGGGAGCACGTGGAAACAACACTAACCACGTATTTGGCTGTGTTAGCTCCCCACACAAAGTGGGAACAGCTAGATCTGTGGGCAAGGGTTCATGCTGATGTATAAAACTCTAACTGAGAATGAAATTTCTGGGTTGCATGTTAGTTCAGCTGTGCCTTACAGGGGACAGATTTACGCAACATTTCATAATGCAGAACCCTTCCAGTAAGTTGTGGAAGGGGTTGGAGGCGGGGAGTGTGTTTGTATTCCTGAAACCAATAGCTGACATCCAGAAGAAAGGGAAGCCTGCCTTTTGACATCCATACTGGTGTTCTGCGGGCACAAAACAGGAAATTCGTGTTTGCAAAAATACTGCTAGGAGGTTTTTTTCCTGTATTGGGGGATTTGCCTGTAGGGCTGCGTTGTGTCTCTGCACAACTCTCTCTTCAAGCACGCCCTTGTTCTGTGAAATGACAACTGTTTCAGATGAGCTCCCTCAAGTAACGTGTTGCTGCTTTCTATTGATCAGGTTTCACTGAGCAGCCTCAATAAGTTAGAAGTGTTGGGGGGGAACAAGCCTCACCTAAAGTGAACGGAGTAATTTAAATAGAATGATGGTAAAACCATTGCTTATTCAGTCTATTATCAGAGTTTATTTTGTGGGACGTTATATTAAACCTAGAATATGGAGCACACTTCTTACCTGTGCATGACATCCAGTCCCTCCAGGAGCTTCAGGAGAGATGGGGAGGAACTCTGGATGAGGGAGGGGAGCCACAGGATGAGGGGGAAGGGTTTGACCCTGAAAGAGGGGAGATGGAGCTGAGATGTGGGGCAGAGCTTCTTTGGAGTGAGGGTGGTGAGAGCCTGGCCCAGGCTGCCGGGAGAAGCTGTGGCTGCCCCATCCCTGGAGGGGTTCAAGGCCAGGTTGGAGGGAGCTTTGAACCACCTGGTGTGGTGGGAGGTGTCCCACCCCCTGCCCCAGGCAGGGACTGGATGATCTTCGAAGGTCCCTTCCCACTCAAACCATTCTGTGTTTCTATGATTAAAGCTGGACTGCATCCAACTGCCAGTTGTGTATATTTCACTGAAACGTGTCTTCTGGTGTAAACACTCTGTGTCTAAATATTTCTGATGAGTTGCCGCAGTATCTAGAAAACATTTTCTTTCACAGAAGTTTGAAGGTGATGTGTTTGTTCATCCTGGAAAGATCTTAAATCAGAGTATAGGTTGGGCAATGACCTGTGGGAGAGCAGCGTAGGGGAAAGGGACCTGGGGATCCTGGTGGGCAGCAGGATGACCATGAGCCAGCACTGTGCCCTCATGGCCAAGAAGGCCAAGGGCATCCTGGGGTGGATTAGAAGGGGAGTCGTCGNGGTGGAGTCTCCTTCTCTGGAGACATTCCAAACCCGCCTGGACATGTTCCTCTGTGATGTGCTCTAGGTGTTCCTGCTTTGGCAGGGGGATTGGACTGGATGATCTTTCAAGGTCCCTTCCAATCCCTGACATTCTGTGATTCTGTGAAGAGTTGGGGCAGACAAGGATGAAGCCGATGTCTCAAGGACAGCCAGGATAGCACCCTAACAAGGCTCGATGTGCCTGGGCGAGGGATTACATTGCACAAGGAGGTGAATGCTTGCTGTACAAAACACTTACCTTGTACAAAGCTGAGAGGTGAGGGTTCTGTCAGGAGAGAAGGGGGTTGCTGCACCTCGGGTTGCGCTTTTGAGGAAGTGTATTTGCTGTAACTCATGGGCTTTGGCTTGAGTAAAAGTGAAATTGTGAGACAGAAACACTCCACAGAGTCTTGTAATGGAAAGAAAAGTGAACAGACCTTTGAACTATCCTTGTGCGTGTCCGTGTGCTTCTAATAGACCCGTATCCTGTTTTGTTTTGCTTAAGAAAAAACAATGAGCTCTTTATTTATTTTTTTTTTTTATGGACAATTCTCCTCCCACCAGCTGGCTCACACCTATTTACTTCTACCTTTACTTTATGGCTACCACAGTCAGAGCAAATAGGCTGCTATTGGTAAACTCTGCCCATATTGGAAAACCTACTTTTCCCGTGAGCCGTATCCTCTTGAAATGAGAATCGAACGTCCACGCCCCTGCTAGGAATCACAGAATCCTTTGGTGTCCAACCATCAGCCCTACTCTACAAAGTTCTCTCCTACACCATATCCCTCAGCAGCACATCTAATCTACTCTGAAACACAGTCAGGGGCCATCCTTGGCTCTCTTATATTCCTCAGCTGGACAGGAAAAAATCTATTTATTTATTTATTTATTTTTGATCTTGTTGCCAATTTGGCCAAGTTGGTACCAACCTACTGCACTTGAGGGAAAGGTCAGAGATGAGGAATCTTATTTGGTTCACACGTCATGTCATCTAAAGTCTGACCTTCAACTTGTGTTTCGTGGCTTCCAAACCCCTTGTTCTTTTATTTCTTAAGGCCTGGTACGCTTGTAAAGTACCTGCAACCTGAATTCTTCCCTAAATGGGAAGGCTTTTAATAGACTGTATAATGGAGCAGCAGGTTCTGGAGTACCCTTAACACTGTTGATCTGCTTGCAGAGAGTGTTTGGAGGTTGGCTCTGATAGTTGCTAAGCAGCATGGCCTTCACCAGACTCCTGAGTTATCTAAGGAGGGGACTTCTGCTGCAAATAGAAGAGTAATTTTGTTGTCCCCTCCCATCAGTACTGGCAGTAAGGACCAGTTCCCAGAGTTAAAATAAAAACAAGAAAAGAGCCCTCATTGTGGCATACAAACATCTTAAATATTGCAGTGGAGTCTATCTTTTATTTAAATCTCTGTAGCAGTTTTGAACTGTCACCAGTTTTGTACCTAAAGCTAGTCCGTTCCCCATGCTTAGAATATCAGGCCATTCAAGGAGCCTGTGCTGTGTTAGTTGTTTTCTTGACTTGTTAAATCCACAAGTTAAAAGGGCCAAATCCATTTGCTTTACAAAGAGTTGCTTGGAATCTGGCTGAGTGTCAATCTTTTCCTGGCCTCCAGTTCCAATGGAATTAGGGTTTGACTCGGTGTTTCCCAGTGCAGCCCAATGGCTTTTTTGGACTTTGCTGCAACGTAGGTTGCATAACGTTTGATCAGGTTGTAGTAATTCTTGGAAATGGTAGAAATCGAGTCAAAACTCTTTTGGAATGTGTGAAAATGACAGTAATGGGTTACCCCATGCTGTTCTGGAAACAGGAACAGAACGAAAGCTGAACTTTGTTTGAAATACTTGTTTCTTATGTAGACCTAATATGTTAGGAGAAGATTTGAAGGCTTTAACGTATATTCTCTGTTAAATCAAGAGAGGGGACTGACCTAGTGGCCATAAACTGTGGGGAGAAGTGAAGAAGAGTAGGGGAGTGAGCTTGCTCTTCAGAGCTGCCTTCAGAATCCTGTGTAAATATTGCAGCTCCGAGCCCTTCTGTGAAATTATTCCATCCTAATTTTCGACTCCTAAATAATAATGCTTCATGAGGTAAGGCTATAAAATGGATTTAGTGGTCAGAATGATGCTGAGTAATGCTCCTGCAGGCTGAGGGATTATTTCAGTGGCTGGAGTCCCTGGGTTCTGAGGAAGGTGGTAGATGCAGTTCAGGACAGCTTTTACCACCTTGGTGCTGGGAGGCATTTGCAGTGCCAGCAACTATCCAGTGCCTTCGGTCAGATTTCATGCCTGTGAAGTAAGTTTGTATCAATTCTAAGAACAGAGTTTTTTAAAAAATAATATGAATATATATATACAATGAGTCTGTTAATCACAGAATGTCAGGGATTGGAAGGGACCTTGAAAGCTCCTCCAGTCCAATCCCCCTGCTGGAGCAGGAACACCCAGAGCAGGTCACACAGGAACACCTCCAGGAGGGTTTGGAATGTCTCCAGAGAAGGAGACTACACAACCCTCCCTGGGCAGCCCCTGCCAGTGGTCTCTCACCCTGAAGAAGTTTTTACTCATATTTAAGTGGAACCTCCTCTGTTCCAGCTTGCACCCATTGCCCCTTGTCCTGTTATTGGATGTCCCTGAGAAGAGCCTGGCTCCATCCTCCTGACACTCACCCTTTACAGATTTATCAACATTCAGGAGGTCCCCCCTCAGTCTCCTCTTCTCCAAGCTCAAGAGACCCAGCTCCCTCAGCCTTTCCTCCTCTGGGAGATGCTCCACTCCCTTCATCATCTTGGTAGCCCTGCCCTGGACTCTCTCCCTGTCCTTCTGGAACTGAGGGGCCCAGAACTGGACACCATATTCCAGATGGGGTCTCACCAGGGTACAGTAGAGGGGGAGGAGAACCTCTCGTGACCTACTGACCTCCCCCCTTCTAATCCACCCCAGGATGCCATTGGCCTTCTTGGCCATGAGGGCACAGTGCTGGCTCATGGCCATCCTGCTGCCCAGCAGGATCCCCAGCTCCCTTTCCCCTATGCTGCTCTCCCACAGGTCGTTTCCCAACCTATACTGGTACCTGGGGTTGTTCTTGCCCAGATGCCAGACTCTACACTTGTCCTTGTTCTATTTCATTCAATTTCTCCCCACCCAACTCTCCAGCCTGTCCAGGTCTCTCTGGATGGCAGCACGGCCTTCTGGTGTGTCAGCCACTCCTCCCAGTTTGGGGTGACCAGCAAACTTGCTGATAGTGCGCTCCATTCCCTCATCCAAGTTGTTGATGAATATATTGAACAGTACCGGTCCCAGTACTGATCCCTGAGGGACTCCACTAGACACAGACCTCCAAGTAGACTCTGTCCCATTGACCACCACTCTGGCTTCTCTCCTTCAGCCAGTTCACAACCCACCTCACTACCCCATCGTCCAGGCTACACTTCCTCAGTTTAGCTACAAGGATGCTGTGGGAGACGGTGTCAAATGCTTTACTGAAGTCAAGGTACACCACATCCACCACATGCTTTGAACCGGTTTTGTGCCTGCCAACTTTGTTTGCAGGAGATTTGAGGTTAAACACCAAAATCCTGATCTTGGGTTAATGTGATTATGAGGGATCAGAAGATGGGATGTTTTTTGCCATCAGGCGTGATCGATTGGCAATAGCCAGGGTAACTTTGCTCGTGCTAAACAGCTCTAACGCTCTCTGCCACGGTCCCTTGAGATTGTGTGGCTCTATCCCTCCAGCTGATTTGAAATAAGATCATCTGAACGCTGAGGGTTGAGTGTCTGTGGCAGGACATGCTCTGACGCTCCCCTGAGAGCGTGGTTAAATGCTTGACTGTATTAGCACCAGTGGGTGTAGCCCATGTACCCTCACAGTCACCTGCAATACATCACATAGAGCCTTCTGAATTTTGGAAAATGGACTATAAAAACTTCTGGGAGTTTGTTTCCCAAAGTATTTACGGGCTTATTATGGAAGGTGAAGAAAAGAAGAAACTTCACACCACTTGGTGTCTTATATTCAGTGTCCTGAGGAGCTGTAAACAAGTTTTTGGAGTTATTAGTGTGCATCGTTTTGAGGTAATTTGCCCTTTTTTCTTGTGGTGGTGGTAATTTTACAAGTTCAGAAGATGACAGTGTTACACTTGATGCTGCAGTACCTCGAAGAGGGTTAGCCTGATTCCAACACCATCTTACAGCTCCATTAATTTGGAAATAACACAAGTGAATTCAGAGGAAATCCTTTCTGTGCATCTTTGCTTTCAGCCTCTTAAAGTAAGAAGGGAAAGTTGCACTTACTGGGGCACTTCAAGCTTTAATATTTGCTATTTTTTTACCTATTTTATTTTCAGGAGATGGGAAAGAGATAAAAGGAGTGTTTTTTCTTCCCCTTCTCTGAGGAGAAACAATCAACAACTTGTAGGTATTATGGGGTTTGTTTTCCATGAGTTAGGTCTGCAGGAATGCAGCATCTGCCGCTCTTGCATGGGCAGCACCCTTCCCTCTGGGCTGGAAGCTCCATCCTTCCTGGAAAGAAGCTGTGGAGCTACGGCTCCTTATGGGCTCCACCTAAAAGGCACTCTAAGCCCTGTTGTTGCAGTTTTAGAGGTACCAAACTGTTCTCCCTTGATTTAATTGACATCAGAATAACTTGTCTTTATCCCTTCTTTTGGTGTGAAGCAGGACAAAGTCTAATCCTATCAATTTTGGCTTCCTGGGCACCGTGGTAGAGAGTTGTGCTCAGTGCTCTTTCTTGGGAGTACGTGAAATTAAATAACAGCATTTTAATTACTGCTTTTGAAAGCTCAAGGAACCTTTGATAAGCATATACTATCTTACAAAAGTGCAAGGACTAATTGGCCCAATGAGTGCTAATTTGAGGAGAGAAGTAATCAGGGTAAATAGTGATTTTTATGTATTTTGTTGTAGTTAAATGAGCGTAAAGGAAGAGGGAGGGACTTTAAAGATGCCTGGGGAGAGGAAGGATGGATTTCTGGTTAGGGCAGTGGCTGAATTAGGGGGATTGGGTTTTGCCTCAGCTTCTTATTTGACTGTAGGACAGTCACTTCAGATTCTTTTCTTCCATTTCCAGCCTCTAAAATAAACCTAACATTTTGTTTGTTTGATTGTTTGATATCTCATTCGAGAAGGGTTTCATTGTTTGGGGAGGGTGGGTTTCGGTTTGCTTTTTGTTGCTGTCTTGGGGTGGGGGGGGATTGTGTTTGGGCTTGGGGGTTTGTTTGGGGTTTGTTTTTGGCTGTCTGAAGCAGGATGTTTCCTGTGCTGGTATATAATTAATTAGGTCACATAGCTCAGTGGGACCAGGACTCAGGCCCTCTATATTGTGGTACTGACAAAAAGAACCCCTGCATTTTAATGTGTGTTGTCTGAGGTTCTGAGGCCAGTCCACTTACTCTCATTTTTAGCCTTTTAAAAAGCACAATGCTGTTTTCTTTCTGTCTCCTTGGGGTCCACAGACTTCTGCCAGCAGTTTGTGTTCTCCAGCAGTTGCAGCTCTGCTGATCAGATAAATGAAATTAAGAAACAGGATATCCACCCAGCTTTTATCTGAATAGCCCTTCAGTGATGAGCGCTTCCAGCTTTCTGAAGCTTTTTTAAAGCATTATTTGCATACATTCATGATCACAATGTTATTTATACTTGGTAACAGATGTAATAGCTTACAAAAATGTTACCTAATATGAATAATTCTGATTAAAAGTGACATTATCTATTGTTTTATTCTCATGTCCGGTCTCTTCCTGGCATGAAGGCTCTTCTCTCTGCTTTTCTTTCTGCTTTTTTCTTTTTTTTTTTTAACTCTTTGAGTTGTATTTGTCACCAGCCAGCCTTTGCCTGATAGCTCTTATAGTTCTGGTTTCTTCCTGAACATGCAGCTAGAGATAATGACTTTGCAGAGTTTACAGCCCTGGTACCATGGGAAGGGAGAATTGGGATGTGCTGAGCAGAAACAGCAACACTTCAGAGGTGTGAAGACAAAAGACAAAGAAAAAGCACATGCAAATGATGTGGCAGAGAAGAGAGAAATAGAGATGGTTTGGGGAGGAAGCTGTTATCTGGTTGCTTTGCTCATCTGCTGAAACCACACATGTACCAGCTGAGACCTACAAGCCCCTCTCCCACCTATCTTGGTACCCAGGCTGCCCACAACAGCGAGTAAGTGTCCTAGTAACTTCATGCTGAAAACTCTCCTGCCTGTGCAACTGGTCTCTGCAAAGTTTTCACACTTAGCAGTTATCTCTTCCTGTCTCCACTAAAATATGTGTCTTGGCTGCTGCTGAGAGTTTAATCCAATCGCAGGAAGTGCACTGGCGAGTCCTTTAGGGCTTACCCAGTATGAGAATTACACCAGATCAGTAGAACCATGAGGGGTTCACACTGTACTAGAGTAGGAGCGATACAGAGTGAGCACGGTTCTGCACACTCCATCGTTACTGCAGCACTTGAGGCTCTGGAGAAGCTGGGAGGGCTGGAGACCCTCTGCTGTGAGGACAGGTTGAGGTTGGGGGGGGGTTCAGCCTAGAGAAGAGAAGGCTCCAGAGAGACCTTAGAGCAGCTTTCCAGTATCTGAAGGGGCACCTGTGAGAAAGCTGGGGAGGGACTCTTTACAAAGGTTTTGTAGTGACAGGATAAGGGGTAATGGCCTCAAACTGGAGGAGTCAGATCACTCTGAGGATGGTGAAACCCTGGCCCAGGATGCCCAGAGAAGCTGTGCTTGCCCCATAGCTGGAGGTGTTCAAGGCCAGGTTGGATGGGCCTTTGAGGCAATGTTGTCCAATGGTAGGTGACCCTGCCCACTGCAGGGGGTTGGAACTGGATGATTTTTAAGGTGCTTTCCAACCTAAGCCATTCTATGGTTCTATGACATAGGCCTGGGAGCTGATTTAGGATCATCCCCTGTGGCTCAATCTCTCCTGACAATAAACAGCCTCGTGATTATCTAGTGAGTTGTTCTGCTTGTAAAGGTGACACAAGGGGAAACTGATAGAGCTCACCAATATCCTGGTACAGCTCCTTGTGAAACAGTGTGAGCCTTTTGCCCTAAGCATACCGTATACTTTGTAATCAAACATTTCCTCATACCTTTATTTTCCTTGTCTGGGCTTCTAGTTAGTCCTTGTTCAGGTTTCTTAGGTGATACTTGCCCAGGTAAGGTCATGCCAGCAACCCCCTTCCAGAGGACGTTGCTGAGATTCTGCACACTCTGCCTAGGCTGTTTTGCTGAGCAGGGAGGTCAGCTCCCTGCCTCGGGGTTGGAGGTTTGAGAAGCTGTGGGGTCTGAGAATATTTTAGAACTGCTGCTAGAGTGGTAGTAGGTTTAACCATAGTAATGGATGCATAGAGTCACAGACTGGTTGAAGCTGGAAGGGACCTTTGGAGAACATCAGGTCCAACCCTCCTGCTCAAGCAGGGTCTCCCACAGCTGCTTGCCCAGGACTATGTCCAGATACTGTTTGGTTTGGTTGTTTTTTTTCTTATATCTTCAAGGGTAGTTCATGTAGCTCTGTACATGAATAAAATCATAACTTGTTTGTGTACTGCTGAGTAGTGATCTTATTCAGGGTGGTAGGATTTGGAAACACCTACCTTACTGAGATGTGTTAACTCAGGTGGCAGCACTCAATATAAATACTAGCTGTCACTGTGTAATTGTATCCATAATTAATATGTTTGACAGTGAGAAACAGGTTCATTTTCAAGGCAGTAGAGAGGTCAGCAGTTAATTTTAACTTAATTCATTAGAGGTTATTGGCAAGATACGTGTCTTTACCTTTTGGTAAATTATATTAGCAGAACATCCATCCAGAAAGTAAAAAATTATTCACAGTTACTGAGTGCTCATTTTAAATGAAACCTTAATTGATGTCTCGTGCTGGACTAGGACCCAAAGACATTCCGACTCAACCTGAACACTTCTGCCTCAGTGCTGTTTCTTGGTTTTTAGCTGTTGGCTGCTTTGGCATCCATATGCCTGCAGCAGGGTAGGTTTAGGCTGGATATTAGGAAAAAAATTTTCACGGAGAGAGTGGTCAGTCAGTGGAATCAGCTGCCCAGGGAGGTGGTGGAGTCCCCATCCCTGACTGTGTTTAAGAGCAGATTAGATGTGGTGTTGAGGGATCTGGTGTAGGGGAGAACTTGTAGAGTAGGGCTGATGGTTGGACTTGATGATCCCAAGGGTCTCTTCCAACCTAAATGATTCTATGATTCTACATAAACGAGCTTTGAAGGATGTCAAAGGTTTTGACCTTCCTAAGCACTGGAGATAAGACATGGATCCTTTGATGTGTATCATGTGACCAGTGCACTCTGTGGTAAAGATCTGGCATTTCAGGGTTCTGCGGACTTGGCCATGGAAGCTTCATGAAATCTTCTGTTTCTTAAGCAGAGGTTGGGCAAGACTGAGTATTCCGGATACCATAGAATTGTCTAGGTTGGGAGGGACTTTTAAGGTCAACTAGTCCAACAATCAGCCTGACTCTGATAAAAAACATCACTAAACCATGTCTCTAAGCACTATGTCTACCCATCTTTTCAATACCTTCAGGGATGGGGCCTCAGTTACTTCCCTAGGATCATGTGAGATATCCTTGATATCATGTGAGGTAACCCTTATGTTCAGAAGAGGTCAAGATTTCATATGGGGTGTAGGTGGAATCATAGAATGGTTAGAGTTGGAAGGGACCTGAAAGATCATCCAGTTCCAAACCCCTGCCCTGGGCAGGGACACCTCCAACCACACCAGGTTCCTCAAAGCCCCATCCAGCCTGGAGCTGTGTTTCTTCTCCTTCCTCAGTCAGTGTGGACATACCTTTGACTTCTGAATGGCAAAAATCTAGTTTCCTGTATCTTCTCTCATGATTCTGCTCTTGCTGATATGTATCTGGGGTAATTCCCATGATCCTCTGCCCTGAATAACTGAGGACTTATTTTTCATTCCTTCAGTCAGTTATTTGGGAAGATCTTGCCTGACTTTTGGGTTAATTCTTGGGAGGATCTTCAGCACATTAGTGATTACAGCCTCTAGCAAAATTTGCCAGGCACACTCCATATTGCCATGGATTTTGAAATACTCAACGCTTTTCTTTGCATTTTGAACATTAAAGGCTACTGGGGTCCTTGAACCTTGACAATGGCAGATGTCGGTGAACATGAGCCAGCAGTGTGCCCAGGTGGCCAAGAAGGCCAAGGGCATCTTGGCTTGCATAAAAAGTAGTGTGACCAGCAGAAGCAGGGAGGGGATTGTCCCCCTGTGCTCAGCACTGGGGAGGCCACCCCTTGAGTCTGGTGTCCAGTTCTGGGCACCTCAGCACAAGAGAGATCTGGAGGGGCTGGAGCGAGTGCAGAGGAGGGACACGGAGCTGGGGAAGGGCCTGGAGAATAAGGCTTATGAGGAGCCATTGAGGGAGTTGGGATTGTTTAGTTTGAGGAAGAGGAGGCTGAGGGGAGACCTCATCCCTCTCTACAACTGCTTGAAAGGGCATTGCAGAGAGGTTGGTGCTGGTCTCTTCTCAGGGGCAATGAGCGCTAGAAGGAGAGGGAATGGCTGCAAGCTGCAGCAGGGTAGGGTTAGGCTGGACATGAGGAAAAAGTTTTTCCCAGAGAGAGTGGTCAGTCAGTGGAATCAGCTGCCCAGGGAGGTGGTGGAGTCCCCATCCCTGACTGTGTTTCGGAGTAGATTGGATGTGGTGTTGAGGGATCTGGTGTAGGGGAGAACTTGTAGAGTAGAGCTGATGGTTGGACTTGATGATCCCAAGGGTCAATTCCAACCTCAATGATTCTACTTTGATACAGTCACCATATCCTGTGGATCCCACATAGGTAACAAAGGCACCACCCCACATGACAGATTGAAACAGCTTGCTTTGTATGAACAACCAGTACAGAGGTGATTTACACAGGATTTTACACTTCCTAGTGTATACTGGTATTTACTGGACTTGGCACACCCTAAAAAAAGGCAGTCTGCTCCATAGCAGTTTCTTCTCCTCATATCCAGAGATAGAAATGCTTAGGTCTTTTTGCCCAGGGATGCTGGCAAAGGTGAAGTCCATACCTCCAAAGGCTTGTAGTATTAAAAAAAAAAGCTTTACAGAGTGGGAAAGGAGGAGCTATAATTTGACTATATTCAGTTAGAAACTGCAGGTTAGGTGGAAAGAAGATTAGTGCTTAGGAGTCCATGGGTTCTGTTCATGGCTGTGACACGTACTTGCTGTGAATTCTGGCAGATACAAGTCTGGAGACTTCATTGGCTCAAACGAGTTTTAAGACTTGTTGCCAAGTTACATAAAAGTCATTAATCCTTGTTTATTGCCAGGGCTAATGCTTAGAAAGAGCTTGGTTCTTTAGGGAGAAGTATTGAAGAAATCCATCCTTGCAGAAAAATGGAGTTAATTTTGATCATAAAAGAAACAAAGTTGACAACTTAGTCTGTCCTGGCATCTCCAGGCCAATTAGAAACTAATTACCACATAATTGTGGTTTTCTCCTGCTGTCTTCTCCCTCTGTTTATGGCGGTTTATAAAATACTATAAAAATTAATGAAATGGCCATAACTTAAGTATCTTTGCTGTTTTGCAAATGATTATGATTAGGCTTATAATGGAAGGTTTTGAGCAAGTTTTTAATCCGTGCATTTGCACAGGACTACAATGAAATGTAATGAGTTAATATTCTGACTTGGAAATCTATGTGTGACCTCAAAAAGGAGGAAAAACCTTGTGCAGGAACAGTTACTAAAGGGATTTTTAACCACGAATTGAAGACCTTTTCAAAACCTACTCGAAAATTCGGGTTCTTTTGGAGTACAGTACCAAAGGCAGTATGTGAAATGAGTCATAACGATAGTAATTCAGTATAAGATCTTTGCTCTTCCTTAAAAGGAGATCTCAGTCTTATTATATGAGTCCCAAGCTGCTACAGCCTTACCCCTATGTGAGTCTCTTGCCATTGATGCCGTGTGGGGAATCTTTTTCATTGCTGAACCAACTAAACAGATTCAAATTAGAGCTTCTCCTGTAAGGCTTCTTGGTAGCCTTTTTCTATTACTTAATGCTAAACACTGTAAGAAAAAGATCATACCGACGGTGCATGTGAATTTTGGAGGAGGGAGGATTTCCTCCCAGTCTTAAAACCCTCACGTTGAAGGTATTTGAGTGGCAGATGGGAAGGGACCCCAAAATGGGCTTGAAAACTTACTTTAGAGTGACCTTGCGCTGTTGCCATGGTGTTCTCTTTGACCAGGAAGAACATGGTGACCGAGACTTGCTCTCACCACAAAGGAGACTTGTCCAAATGGGTAATTATCTATTGCTACATGTCCTGCAGAGATAGCGGGCCTGTAGTCATCACAAAGGATGAAGAAGAATCCATTGTAAGGCTTTTCTGGACTTGTGATCTGGAGCCTTGGTTGGGAGGTGCCTCTTTTTCCAGTCTCTTCTCCCTTTCATTTCATCCAGGTGATGTGATGTGCAAACACAGGAAAGCGAACCATTGGCTTGGTCAGAGTGGAATCATAGAATCATTTGGGTTGGAAGAGACCCTTGGGATCATCAGGTCCAACCATCAGCCCTACTCTACAAGTTCTCCCCTACACCAGATCCCTCAACTCCACATCTAACCTACTCTTAAACACCCTTAAATACGTATTTCTTTGCACTGGGTCTGTGCACAAATCCAGGTTATTTGGGAATTGGCAAATAGGGCACCAGGTGGTGTTAATTTTTTGTTTATACCACTTACATTTTTGAATCACTGATTTCAGTGGCAGAAGTTTGTTCTGGTGGGCCTAAGACAGTGATGTGCTTGTGTGGTGATGTAGAGTAGATGCACTGCAGGTGCTGATAATGAACGATTTTACTAATTTTGCAGTATTTGCGGGCGCACAGTTCTCCTTCCTGCTGAAATAGCTCTCTTATCTGATAGATCATTTTGCTTCAAAGGATGCTGAGTTAGATGAATTACTGATTTAGAATCACAGAGTGGTTTAGGCTGGAAGAGACCTTTTAAAGGGCATCTAGTCCAACCCCCTGCCATGAGCAGGGACACCTTCAACTACATCAGGTTGCTCAAAGCCCTGTCCAGCCTGACCTGGAATATCTCCAGTGATGGTCATCTACCACCTCTCTGGACAACCTGTTTTGTTTTATGGGTTACAGTGAGTTGCTAAATGCTGTAAGAGTGGTTGTAACACCAAGCTGTTTTGTGAGGCTGTGTTTGGGAGGTTTGTGCATCATCCAAATTTTGATGAAAGCAAATGGTCTTCAAAGTTTTTCATGATGGTACTGGGGAGGATCCTTCAGCTGTTCCTTTGGCCAGGCTGGATGGGGCTTTGACCAACCTGCTCCCCAACCAGGGGAGGTTCAGATTGGAGATCAGGAACAGCTTTTACCCTGAAAGGGTTATCAAGCCTTGGAAGGGGCTGCCCAGGGAAGGGGTTGAGGGCCCCACCCCTGGAGGGACTTAAAAGACCTATAGACAGAGTGCTGAGTGACATGATTTAGTGATGGCTTGTTGGTTTTTATCCAAGTTAGGTTGATGGTTGGACTAGATGATCTCAAAGGTCCCTTCCAACCTGAACAATTCTATGATTCTGTGATCTCTACTTGGGTGGATCTCCCTTTTTTGAGGGCACAGTTTCTCTGGCCTCATCCCCCTGCCTTACGTGACCACAGATGCTATTAATAATTTTGCTGTTAGTAATTTTGAAGTATCACACAGCTGTGAGTTACTTCACCACCAGTAACTTGGGAATATTTCCTGGAATCAGTGGAGAGAAGCAAGTATGGGACAGTTTTCTCTGCTGGCTGGCACTTCTCCCTCAAGTGATAAAGAAGCTGCAAGTCTTGGCATTTTATTTGAACCCTCCTGGGAAGTTTATCCTGCCATTTAACAGCTGAAACAATGCAGCCATGGAGAACTTCAAAGTGACTTTGCTTCAGCAGCAGCGAGATCCAGGCAGAGCAGGTTCCTTCCTGTAAGCACTTACTTTCATGGCTCAAATTCTTTTGTTTTTAAAAGCTGCTTTATTCAGAATCACCTCTTGGTGCTCTGTCCAGGAGCTTGGCAATGTGTATGATCCTCCAGGCTTGCGCTGATGAGGACCTGAATTAATTTTTCCACACACTTAGGAAGTTGGATAGGCTGGATTGAGTGGGTTTTATTTTGATATTTATTCTTTTTTTTTTAATGTCTCTACGTTTTATAACTTCTTATTCCTGGTAATTAAGTGCAGGCCTTGCACAACAGAGCTAACAATGGATATGGTATGCTTGTCTCATAAATCACTGCTTCAGAATAGCTTGTTCTGTTTGATCAGGTTTTTAATTAGCAGTGGCTGAGGATCTGATGCAGATAGAAACCTTGTTTTTTGTTCATCTAAGGCTGCTTATCTCAGTGAAAGATTTACTGCTGATAACTACTGCAGTGTCAGCAGCAACGTGATGCTGGTTCAACATTGCTCCCTGAAACGGTGAATCCTGCAAGCTGAAAGGTAAATAGGGGGCAATTGAGTTGTTTGGAATGGCAAGGATGTTTTCTAGCAGTCTAACTCATTTATGGTGATTAATTATATTCTCTGTTCTGCCTTATCCTGCTTGTTTGCTGCTGCTGTCTGCTCATCCGCTGGCACTGGAGACGCTTTTGATACTGGGGAGGTTTGGGCTGAGGGTGATTGATGCTCTCCTTTGGGGTTCCCTGTTTAAGCAGAGTGTTAGAGTTGCAGTTCTCTTGCTAAAAATGTGAAGTGCAGGTTAGATTTATGCTTTCTATTTGGCTAAAACTGTAAAACTAGAAAAAATTCTGATTTCTGTCCTTTGGTATTTGAAAATGAGGGGTTTGGGTTTTCTTTGCTTTCATTTCACAGAATATCAGGTATTGGAAGGGACCTTGAAAGATCCCTAGAAAGAAACACCCAGAGCAGGTCACACAGGAACGCCTCCAGGTGGGGTTTGAATGTCTCCAGAGAAGGAGACTCCACCACCTCCCTGGGCAGCCCCTGCCAGGGTTCAGTCACTCTCACTGTGAAGAAGTTTTTCCTCATATTTAATTTAAAAACCTGANGCCCACCAGGACCCCCAGGTCCCTTTCCCCTACTCTGTTCTCCAACAGGTCATTTCCCAACCTATACTGGTACCTGGGGTTGTGTCTGGAGTCAAGTGTCTGGAGTCAAGTGTCTGAAGGCCTGAAACTGGAGAAACACAAGTTAGGGATTATGTGTGCCATTTTTAACAGCCAAATTTGTGAGCTGTCAGAGCAAACTGTGACAGGTAGTGCTGGGCTCTTGTTCACAAAAATAAGGGTGTTTTTCAGAAGGAGCTATGGTGGCCAGGCACAAGTTGATGGGTGTAAGTGTGTGACATCCAATGACAGGACAAGGGGCAATGGGTGCAAGCTGGAACAGAGGAGGTTCCAGTTAAATATGAGGAAAGATTTCTTCACAGTGAGAGTGACTGAACCCTGGCAGGGGCTGCCCAGGGAGGTGGTGGAGTCTTCTTCTCTGGAGACATCCCAAACCCGCCTGGAGGCGTTCCTGTGTGACCTGCTCTGGGTGTTCCTGCTCCAGCAGGGGGATTGGACCGGATGATTTTTCAAGGTCCCTTCCAACCCCTGACATTCTGTGATTCTGTGATTCTGTGAAGAGCAGCTACCAGGTCAGGTTAAGTTATCACATCTCTGAACAT
This sequence comes from Jacana jacana, assembly GCA_013400555.1. Lineage (NCBI taxonomy): Eukaryota > Metazoa > Chordata > Aves > Charadriiformes > Jacanidae > Jacana > Jacana jacana. The sequence goes on along the minus strand of VZTM01000865.1, from coordinate 306,299 downwards.
CTAGAGGATGTGATGGTAAGACTTAAAGCAGGGTGTGTGGTTGCAGTGCAGATATAAACCACAAATGATGTATTGAATTCATTCACTTTTGATATCCTCCAAGTTGTTGACAGTTGCATTTAAGTCAAGCTTTGTGACTGTGTCTGATAACCTCCTGGAAGTCTCTGGTTCTCTGTGTTCAGAAGGAGGGTTGTGCTGCTCTGCAAACAAACCTCTGTTACTGTGGTGGCTGAAAGGAGGGCTTGGTCAGGGAGAAGGCAGGGGAATACACTGTTGTGAGGTCCTAAGTAATACAGTGTCCCTTCTTTGCTCTTTCTAAAGCCTTCAGACACAAAATACCTCGTGTTGTGAAACCCTCTTCCTGAGGTTGGCTTGTCAGGCAATAAAACACGGAGCAGGAAAGGGGGGACAAAGAGGGCTCCGAGCTCTGCCAGCACGTACAGCCTGGGATAAGTTACTGTTCTCCTTCACCAGATCCATAGAGTGGGAACAATGCAGGAGGCTTCAAGGGACTCTTGGGGCTTTTCTTATTTAAAAAGAAAAGCTTCCTGTTTAAGTGATCTGGTTTTAAACCGTTTGGGTGGGTTTTATTGCGAGCACAGGTAGCTGAGTTAGTGCCATTGAACCGGGTGAGAAACGCACTCAACAAAGCCAAACATTGCCTAATCTAAGGTTTATAAAATCTTAATGGACATGTGTATTTTTTTCATCATATCTACATGCTGTGATAGTTCAGTAGGGCACATTTAAGAACATAAAGCATTACACAGCAAGCAATAAAGCTCACTGGGCTTGAAGGACTGCCTGCCTCGTTGTACGTTGCTTGTTGGTGAACGCGATCTCTAGGCTCGTTAGTTAAACTAAGCAGAGGTATTTTTAACCAAGGTTTTCTTCACATCAAGCACAGGAATGTTTAGATGTGTACTTGTACATGGTTTTGTTTCTAATGAATTTAGGCTAGGAGGGCTTCAGTGTTATTTACAAGGCTTTAGTGTTGAATCTTTCTTTTAAGCCCTCATAAGTGACCAGAAAAAAATCACATTTAGCAGCTGAGCTTTGAAATCTTCCATTGGAGAAGAGCTTGAGGAAGATACTAAGGTCTTATTTTTTGCTGTCTGTTGGTTCTGTGCAATGAGTTTTAGGCAGGCAAAGTCAACTGCCTGATCTCTGAAATGAGCATTGGACTTGACGCAAACTAAGACCTTTGAAAGCCTTACAAAAGAGCTTGAGAGTTCTAAACGCTCTCTTTTTGGTATCAGAACCCTACTTGGAACTGTGTGGCAGCTACAGAAATCATATTAGATATTCCCCAAGTTTATTATGTGTATTTATTACAAAGAAGCTGTGGGGAATTGGAGTGTTGGCAGCCTTTCAAGCAGTCTCTTACAATGCAGCTTTATGTCTGTAACGTGTTTTCTCTTCCTTTCTTTTTGCAAGTCATGTTTTAACCAGATTTCTTTCCTTTTCAACTCTGGAAGGCAAATGGAATGTTTGAAACGTCGTGTTGTGCTTGGAGAGGCTAGATTTTCCTCTCATTCTGCGGAACAATAAATGGAAACTTACATGTTTGGAATTGCACGATCCAAGTCTTCCTCTGGGAGCGTTCAGTCATTAAATTCCCGATGGGAAAATCAAAGTTCAAGGAGGGAGATAGAAGCAAGGGGAGGGTCTCTTCAGGTACTTGGTTTGAATATGCAGCCAAACACAAACTGTGTTTTGAAGCTGTTGTGTGTGGGCCAAGTGGGTCTAAATTCTTTCCAGCTCTGACTCTTGAGAATCTCAAAAGCCTGACTCCTCCTGGTGTCACCGTTCTGCCCGAAACTGTACGGCGCTACGTGCCCGGAGAGTCACAGCAGCCGGGAAGGTGAAGCTGCATTCCTGCCCGCTGCTCCAGTCTTGCATAAATGCTAATTTATGGCTTGTGTCTTGGAGGTGGAGGCAGAGAACTGTACAGATGCTGCCCCTCCACCCCTGTGATTTATGATTGTACCACTTATGGAAAGTGCTTTATTCCCTGGAGACCAATTTCCTGGTCACTGTGACCGGCACAACAGCGGCAGCGATTTCTTTCGGCCCCCTCCCCTCCATCTCACACTACAATAACTAGAGCCAGTGTGAGTTGCCAGCGAGAATAAATACCCTCTGCTCATTTCATACGTGTTCCAGCAGCAGGAACTCACCTCAGTTGTGCAAATCCTGCAAATCAGGACGGCAAACTCCACTTCAGGCTGCTGCTAAGTGTGGTAACAACCCGGTATCGATTGCTACTTAAAAGAAATTGGGTGTGATGACTTAGCAGTGACACTGTCTTTAAACATCCTTTCCTCATCCCGTGCCTAAAATAGCTCCTTAAATTCCTGTGTGGCTTCATTTTTTTATGGGAGCTAGTTATGGAATGAAGGATTATCTAGGCCAATAGCATGGGCAATTCCAACGTGGTAATAACTGTTGCTGCAATACCTCTGGAGAGGAGTTCTATCGCTGCGCCCTGTTTTGGGAGCATCAGATGACAAAATTGGATATCCAGCATCTTTCCTGCCTTCGTGGTTATGCTTGGGCAGACTCATTCAATCAGCTGCATGAATGAGCACTTCGGGATGTTATAAGGCAGAGTGACCAAATTATGGTAATTAGACATCTTGTCTATTTTGTTATGCTGGCTGCTGAGCAGTAATGAGGTTAAAGGAATACTGACAGCTTGATGAAGGTGCAAAATTGGCATACCCAAAAGCTGTTTATTGGTTTTTTTTATGCATCTGAATACTTTGAGGATTTTTTCTATGATGCTCTTTCTGCCTATGTTTAGTTCTGTGACGTTTTGAGGCAGGCAGGATGCTGCAAATGCGTCGCCTGGCGTGGAAGCCAGATGAGCTTATTTCTCCTCTCTTTCAGCATTTATTTCTCTTTTCAAATGCTGTCAAATAATTGGAGAATCTCTGAAGTTCATTTTATACCACGGGTCGCCCTTAACAGTTCAAGGAAACACATCATCTCTCATTCTACTGGATGCAGCAAAATGCAGCTAAATGTGCAGAAAATGGAATGCAATAGAGAAATGGGTAACTTTTAGGGTATTGCTGCTTCTGAACACCAGTGTCTTTTATCTGTGCTTTGCTGAATGTCTGCACAACTACTGTAAGGCTGGCTTTCTCTAAAGAAAAATAGTTGTGTTTACATAGCTGAGAATTTGATGGTCATAATTAATGCTTAAAGAAAAAAAGTCCCCAAGACACCCAACGGGTTGAATAACACCAAGACTGGATAAATTAGCTCGTATGTTCAAATCAAGCCTGTGTTCAAAAAGAGCTCAGGGACAACAGGCCAATATGCCAAAGCCTGACTTTTGAGGAACTTGCTCAGCTGGAACATGTGATCTGATCCTTATATGAATATCCCTTTTTCTTCTCTTTCCTCTTATGTGCTTTGTCATCTGTTATATTTAGTTCTTATGATGTCTGCAGCCTTTTATCTGGAAGTCTGATATTAATTTCACATGTGTTAAGTGGTTTTTATCAAAGGAAGCTACTAGGTCTTTTCCCTCTGCAAAAAAAACCCCAACCAACCCCAATGCTGAGGGGAGAGACTTCTTTTACCCAGAGCTTTGTTTTGGGGAAAACAACTCTTACCGAATTGTTTCTTGTGCAACACAGACTTCATCCTAGAGCAGCTGACCTTGGATAATCTCCACCCTGCCTGCAGACTAACAACTGTTTTTCCCCCCTCCTTTTCCCGTTGGCAGGAGGAGGAAGGGTGGCCTCGCTCATCCAAAAGAGGTGGCTTCAACCTGTGTTTTTTGGACTGAGAGTGGGAGGTGGGTTGGGTGTCGGGTGCTGTCGCTGCAGGGTTTGCAGAAGAAAGGAGGTCTGGAAACCTCTGTTTGTTTCTTCAAGACTCAAGTGTCCTTTAGAAAATTGTTGCCTTCTATTAAGTGGAAGAAAAGAAGATTGGAAAACACCTGTAGGTGGTATAACAGCTAAATAACTTCACATCTTTCTCACTGGGGCTCCAACCGTTGCCACCGTGGCTTGTGTGAAACTATTGCCAGCAAGAGCAGGGAATCTGAAAAAGGAAAGTATATGCAGGGCTGTTTAAAGTGATTTTACCATGGTGTCTACATGCCTCTAGTCTCAGCCCTGGGCTCCAGATGTGGTAGCTCTCAGAGATAATTCTGGCTGTTGATTCTTGCCACCACCCCCATTCCATTAGGAAATAGCTACGTGTCTGTCTCTTCCCTTGTGCTGCAGATTATCAGTTTGTCTCTTTAAATACACGCTTCTTGGTGCTGTATAGCAAACTTCTTTGTCTGTAAGCTGATCAGTTTTGGGGTGTTTCTTTTCCCCTTCAATTACTGCTTGTATGAATACGTGATGGTTTACAGTGGTGGGCAAAGTCTGAGCTCTGTGGAGCAGCTAATCCACAAATAAGCTCTAGTTTAGTTTTAACAGGACTGCTGGTACTTTTTCATGGTATAACTTTTCTTGCCCTCAAAGAGCACAACAGGGTTGATGTATCTGCACTATTTGGAAGAGTTGTAGTCAAGAAAATGTCTATGTGGAAAAGAAGACAGTTGAGTTGAGTTTAACTGATGCACGTGGTCCAGCTGTGAAGAACTGCAGCTGCTGAGGGGGATCTGATCAACACCTACAAATATTTAAAGGGTGGGTGTCAGGATGGGACCAGTCTTTTCTCAGTGGTGCCCAGTTACAGGAGAATGGAAATGGGCACAAACTTGAACATAAGTTCCCTCTAAACACAAGGAGGAACTTCTTCATTTTGAGGGTGGTAGAGCCCTTGGAGAGGCTGCCCAGAGAGGTGGGGGGGTCTCTGTCTCTGGAGACATGCAGACGGCGCCTGGACATGTTCCTGTGCAACCTGCTGTAGGAGGACCTGCTCTGGCAGGGGGTTGGAGGAGATGATCTCCAGAGGTCCCTTCCAACTCCATATCAGTCTGTGATTCTGCTGCCCATTTGAGTTTCTCCGCTCGCACCATGTCGAGTCGAATGAATGTCATGCCCCTACCTCGCTAGGAAGGGATGTCATCGCTTTGGTTACAACCTGATTGTTTCTCATTACAAAACCTTTTATATGCTAATGATACAGATGGGAGAGGAGGAGAACAGTGGACTTTCTAGTTCCATATTGAGTTATTTTCCCAATTGGACTGTTGGGTGTTATTTTTCAGCATGACTGCCGAGCTGCTTTATGACTTTTGAGTGGATGATGCAGTAACCAGGGAATCCAGCAGTGACATTTCTAGAAGAGGAGTGTGTTTGATTAATGGCTCCTGTTTTGTCAACCTCTATGAAGTGTTGTGTCTTAAGCATGAGATGTATAGTCTTAAACTAATAGAAAAATTAGTATTTGGCTTTAAGCTACTCAAAATAGTCTGTCTTTTGGATTTAGAGAAGGAAACTCTGGGTGATTATGAGGGCAGTTGCTTCAAATAGTTTGAGAGTCAGTCAGTCCTGTTCATCTGTTAAAATTCCAGTATGTTCCTCAGCACAGGTATTCATAACCGCTTTTGGTAATTAAGGGTTAACTGCAGATACTGTTCAGCGTGTTTCTAACCTCTAAATTTGGCTTAGAACTAGCAAAAATAATGCTTTTCTTGGTGATGTGTGTGTTTAAAATAATTTAAAGGAGTTCTCAAGATGTGTAGAAACATCTGCTTTTATTATTGTTTGTAGGGGCAGTGCTGGGTGCGGTGATGAATGGCAATTGTGTCATTTATATATATATATATTATATATATAATGCTTTTGCATATGCCATCCCAAACAAATCACAGTCAAGCAGGCAACGAGTTGCCTCTAGAAGCAAGACCTTTCAGTCAGAAGAGACAACCAGCCAGCAATCTGGAAGTTCAGAGTTAGAGCTGAGCAGAGGCCGTGGGTTGGCTCCTTTCAGTGCACATGAAAGCCTTGCATCTCGTTACTGTTTATGAATACCAGGAACTGGCTGCGTAGCCCACGCTCACGGACTTAAAATAGCTTCTTTGCAATGCAAACTTGGCAGCAGGAGCTGACAAGTTTATTTGAGATCACCTTTATGTGTTTGTATGGGGTTTGCACGGCGAGGTTTCGGCAGCGGAGGGGGCTGCAGGGGTGGCTTTTGTGAGAAGATGCCAGAAGCTTCCTCCGTGTCCAACAGAGCCAATGCCAGCTGGCTCCAAGAAGGACCTACTGCTGCCCGAGGCTGAGCCCATCGGTGATGGTGGTAGAGCTTCTGGGATGACATAGTTAAGAAGGGGAGGGCGGATAAAAAACCCTGCAAAACAGCACCTGAAGCTGGAAGAGAGGAGTGAGAACACGAAACAGAACTCTGCAGACACCACGGTCAGTGAAGGTGAGGGAGAAGGTGCTCCAGGCACCAGAGCAGAGGTTCCCCTGCAGCCCATGAAGACTGTGGTGAGGCAGGCTGTCCCCTGCCCCACACAGAGCTCCACGATGGGGCAGAGATCCCTTGCCACCCACAGAGGCCTACAGTGGAGCAGGTGGATGCCTGAAGGAGGACGTGGCCCCATGAGAAGCCCAAACAGAAGCGGGCTCGTGGCAGGACCTGTGGCCCCATGGAGAAAGAAGCCCACGCTGGAGCCTGTGGGAGACCCACAATGGAGCAGCCTGCTTCTGTAAGACTGCACCCTGTGGAAGGGATCCATACCATGTTCTTCACTTGAACTGTGGGAAGGACTCATGTTGGAGAAGTTCATGGAGGATTGTCTCCCATGGGAGGGACCCCACGCTGGAGCAGGGGAAGCATGTGAGGAGTCCTCCCTTGAGGAGGAAGGAGCAACAGAGGCAAGGTGTGATGGACTGACCACAGCCCCCATTCCCTGTCCCCCTGCGCTGCTGATGGGGAGGAGGGAGAGAAATAAGGAGTGAAGCTGAGCCCTGGCAGAAGAAAGGAGTGGGGGGAAGGTGTTCTAAGATACAGCTTTTATTTCTCAGTATTCTACTCCTGGCTTTTTATTGGCAATAAATTAATTTCCCCAAATTGAGTCTGTTGTGCCCTGACAGTAATTGGTGAGTGATCTCCCTGTCCTCATTTCCACCCACAAGCCTTTTGTTTAGATTGCTCTCTCCCCTGTCGAGGCGAGGAGGGGAGAGACACAGCAGCTTTGCTGGACTCTGGGCTTCCAGCCAGGCTCAACCCAGTGGGTTTTTGGTTGGGTTTTTTGTTTTTTTGAGGATAACAAATGGCTCCTTAACTGTGTATGTGAACCCTCATAGTATCATGGAAATAATCACTGAGACCACAAAATATTAAACACTTTTCCACATGGCACGTACCGCACTTTGTCGCACAAATAGTTGGAAAAGGAAAAGAAATGTTTAAATTAAACCAACTGGGAGCAAGTGTCTGGTGCTGGTGGGTACTGTGGAGCACAAGAACAGTGTGAGGAGGTAAACATCAGTTCAGATTTTCAGTTTGAGTTGTCTTTTCCTCTTTATCTTGTTTTAGGTTTTTACGCTTCCAGAGTTTCACCTTCTTGCAGAGTATCGAGCCTGAAATGTTAGAGAACCCACACTGAACATCTGCTTTTGAGGAAAGGCTGAGGGAGCTGGGTCTCTTGAGCTTGGAGGAGTCTGAGGGGTGACCTCATTAATGGTTATAAATATGGAAAGGGTGAATGTCAGGAGGATGGAGCCAGGCTCTTCTCAGTGATGTCTGATGACAGGACAAGGGGCAATGGGTGCAAGCTGGAACAGAGGAGATTCCAATTAAATATGAGAAAATACTTCTTCAGGGTGAGGGTGAGGGAGCACTGGCAGGGGCTGCCCAGGGAGGTGGTGGAGTCTCCTTCTCTGGAGACATCCCAAACCCGCCTGGAGGTGTTCCTGTGTGACCTGCTCTGGGTGTTCCTGCTCCAGCAGGGGGTTGGACTGGAGGAGCTTTCAAGGTCCCTTCCAATCCCTGAGATTCTGTGATTCTGTGATAAATTGCAAAGTGGTCACTTAGAACTGTGGTCTGTTAGTGGGGGTAAAATCATTCAGTTGCACAGTTAAGTGAAGAATTTAGAAGTAAGTAACGAGCAAGAAATTTCATGAGACTACAACAAGGAAATGTGAGTGCTTTTCTGGGCTATTAGGGTTTTTTCCCCTCTTCAGTTACAGCACTTTATGGCAGAATTGACTGATGACACTTGACAGAAACTTCTGCTCTTTAAGTTTTAGGAAAGGTGAAAACAACCCCTGTACCACCAGGCCACGAGCTATTCTGAGATCAAAGTCTCCTGGAGTGCCATCTCTGCTTCAGCAAAAGGGTTGTAGCCCCATGGTCAGAGAGAACTAAGCTATTTAGACACTTTCTGCAATGCCTGAGTGTGTGTTTTATATTTCTGGTAGGGGGACCCAGTGCACAGGTCGTGGTTTCTGAGCCATCAGTTGGTGGGCTATTAGGGAGCCAGTTTATTATGGTGAAGGAGTTGCACACAAATCACTACAGCTAGGAAAAGCCAAATGACTCTTGCCCTCATCTAGAATGGAAATTGTAGGTGCTTTAGTCCAGCAAAAGGTTCTGAGCTTTGAATTCACAGCTAACATAGGGTCTCTCCTGCAGTTCAGCATTTATTGACTGTGGCTTTGTGAGAACGCGCTCATCCATAGCCCTTGGTGTAGTATTTCTTGTTGGCTGGCTCTGTGGTTCCCTGCTGGTACCTGCTCTTCTCCCAAGTCCACTGAGGTTCTTTATATCCTCTAAGTGAGGAGGCAGGTACTTAAAAATAGCTGATTAACTGCATTCCTACAGCACAGAACACGCAATAAATGTTTAATTAGCCTGAACTTCATGTAATACAGCACACATTTAGTGTCATGAGAAGGACTTTTTAAAATACCTACATATATAAGTAGTTTTTGCCATAGAAACTGTTGTGAAGGGGTTTAAGACTCCTTTTGGTGTTGTGGTTTGGGGTTTTTTTGTTTGTTTTGGTTTGTTGTTTTTTCTTTCTAAGGGAGAGGTGTTGAAAGGGATTGAAAAAGAAGAGGCACGCTGGGGAGATGGACGGTTCTGTGTCTGACAGCGGCGCAGGAAGCCAGTAGATGGTGTTGCTGGTGGGAAGCTCTTAGAAGCAATTAGCGATAAGAGCAAGGAAGGAGGAAATGTGCTTGGCAGCTGCTGGGCCTTCAGCAGCCTCTGACCTTGGCTTGTAGGTGCTTCCAAGCTGCTGGGGAAAGGTTTGCTGCCAGAGCCGCTGGATTTACCTGAATTCTCCTTGAAAGACTCGGGTGAGATCTGCTGAAAACCCACAGGGTGTAACTTCTCATCACGTGTGTGAAAGCTCTACAACACTTACGCAGGCATCATTTAATATGTGTGATGGTCTGGAGCACAAGTCTGATGAGGAGCAGCTGAGGGAGCTGGGGGTGTTGAGCCTGGAGAAAAGGAGGCTGAGGGGAGACCTTCTTGCTGTCTGTAACTCCCTGAAAGGAGGGGGTAGCCAGGGGGGGTCAGTCTCTTCTCCCAAGGAACAGGCGATGGGACAAGAGGAAATGGCCACAAGTTGTGCCAGGGGAGGTTTAGGATGGAGATTGGGAGAAATGTTTCCACTGAAAGGGTTGTGAAGCCTTGGCAGAGGCTGCCTGGGGTAGTGGTGGGATCACCTTTCCTGGAGATACTTAAAATCCGGGCAGACGTGGTGCTGAGAGACCTGGTTAATCAGTTTTAAGCTGATGGTTTAGTTCAATGATCTGAAAGGTCCCTTCCAACCAAGACAATTCTATGTTTTTATCTAAGTTGGTGATAGATTGCAGGACTCAGTTGGGCTCTATGGGCCTGATGGGTCCCTTCCAACTCGAGATACCCTGATACTATGACTCATGTTTGCACGTTTTAGCTGGCTAATAAGAGTGCTAGGCAGAGTCTTGCGTCAGTCTGCCCTAGGGTGGGAATTGTACCCTCCTCCATTGCCCCGCCGTGGGACAACATGAGACTTGGCAAGAGAGACCGAGCCCTTGGCCGGAGTCCAGAGCCCAGGAGATTGGTTGGCAGGCAAGGCCACGGCGGGATTTAGCCTGACACCGTTTAGTTGGATGAAAGGGCCAGCTCATGGTGTACGGTGCGTGTTTCACCTTGCTAAATATCTGAATTCTCTTGCCAGAGCTGTGAAATGATAACTTAATCCTTGATTGCTTCTTACAGCGCTGCAGGCCGCAGTCTCTGGAAGAATGTTTTGTCAGCCAAAAACGATGTGTAGCTTTACCAACCCCAGTTAAGGATGCCTATTCCAGGTAGCTAAATTCCAAAGTTAATTTGTGGCCAAATGCTTTACTGCTATCTACGCTGTAGCTTCTGCAGTTGGTACCAGTAATCATGGATCTCTGCTAATGCCTGCTACTGGTTTTTAATTTCTTTTTTTCAGCATGAATAAATCACCAATAATAATGTCCAAGCCCTTAAGCAACCGTGAGATTTGTTTTTGGAGGTGATGGGTGTTAGTACAAGTGTTCAATGAAAGATATAATTTTTTTTTTAATGCAAGAATAAATGAAGATCATTGGAACAAGAGGCAGGGAATAAAAGCTTATTCAAAATGACCTTCCCTATTAAATGCTTTAGGATTATCCAATTCCCCAAATGTGAGCTTTCAGCTGGAACACAACAGGCATGAAAGAAGTGCAGCCCTTTGAAATAGTTACATGGTGTGTTGACTCAAGAATAGTTCCCAAAATATTGCCTACACTTAAAAAGGACCACAGTGATTTGCTGAGGTGGGAGGGAGAAGAATAGACAAAGCAGATGTGTAAGTTCATCGTGTGGATGGAATCTGGATTTGGGACATTTAAGGGCAGAGGAATGCTGCAGTGAATTGCTAGCACTTACTGAGGCAGCAGTAGTTGGAGCTTTTCACCCCAATTATTGAAGAAATCGGTATTTTGTGAAGAGCAAGAAATGGAAATGCTGCATATTCAAGCAGTGTTTTAGTCCTGGGGGTAAGGTCTCCTGGACCTTCAGTTGTATCTTGGCTTTACTGCATGGACCGTGTGCCCACAAGCCTTTCCTCCAAAAATGGTTTTTCATCTTCAGAAAAAACTCCTCGTGCAGATCTCTGTGCTTTCATGCAATTCTAGGCTTAAGCAAATACTCAGTTCTGCCTAGAGCACTATGACATTTTTTCAGCAGGCCGGAGCCGTTAGTAGGGCATATGTGGGACGCAGGGGCCGAGCTGTCATGGTGAAGGCTTGCCTGTAATTTTCATAATACACTGTATTTTCTCCTTGTTTCTCAGCAAGCAGGTCAATTACAGCTTATTTCCCATCCTTGTGCTGGGACAACAACAGCAGATTTTAGTGCTACACCAAGGATATGGATTTTTTTTCCAGGTCAAGCAGAAGAGCAGCTTGGTGCCAAAATGTTACCCTGAGAAGCAATAGTCTGAGGGGCCACAGAGGCTTCTCTTGGTTCCTTTGGGACAAAGACTTTATTTATTTCCTCATGCCAGGTACTCCAGTGGAGAGATTGCAGGCCTGAGAGCTCAATAAGTTGGAAAAATGAGAACCTAAATTAACTCCTGCTTTCTGCAGTGGGGATATAGGCAGGTGAGGAGAGCAGTCTCTCCTGAACATCATTCCTGGCAGAACTCTAATCTTCCAGCTGCTGAACTGTTTGAGTGAATTTGCATTGGTTGTTGGGGCTTTTTTTACACCCAGAAGATTTTTTTTGTTGGGTAAAAAGGCTTGAAATCTGCATGAAGAAAAAGTAAGGCCTCAGCGTACGCCGAAAGGCTTCAGGTTTGCATGGGCATTGTGCATATGGTGAACATCAAAAGTGGCTGCTGATTGCTGCCTGCTTCCTAATCTTCACCTCATTGATCGAATTCTCTAGAGTGAGTTGGAGAAATACAGACTGTATTGCACGAGTTGGTCAGGGGAGGGAAGGTGTGTAGCCTGTGCTGTTGGGCAGAGAGATGGTACAACACATCTTTCTTTTTTGAGAGATACCAAACACTGATTTCACCATAGCTGAATGCCTGAGGCTTCTGATACGTGTCAAGACTTTTTTGAGGTGCTGGTGTCTCGACAAGCTGCTGTTCTTGGATCCCTTCTTTGCTGGAGTCATTCAGATGGGGTGTGCTGTTCTTCCAGGCTCCTTGGCTGTCGTCGATGGGAGGTTTGAGTTGAGAATACGTAAATAATTGTGCAACAGCCTTATCACAGAGATCATGAAATGTGTATGTGCTGAAATAAGGGAATTCAGGCAGTTACTGAACCGTGGAGGCAAGACAAATAGCTTCTATGCTAATGACTGACCCATCTTGCCTGCAGCTCTTATCTTTCCCCCACACACAACTAGATCAACATCATTTGTGCGTGCAGTTTTAAATACTGCCCGGGTTCCTAATTTGGAGTTGGATCCAAAACAGGCCACGAAGCAACTTGCCATATAAAAATACTGCTTTGTTTCACAGCTGCCTAGTTCTGGAGGCACCAGAAATGACTCTGAGGAGTAAAGTTCTGCAGGTACATGTGACCACAACTGCTCTCTTCAACGGCTGAAGAGCTGGTGATGCTGAACTTGCTCCAAGAATGAGAAAATGACTGGGCACCATATCCAGTGACATTCCTAACCTTGTAAATACACTGTGCTTAGTATCCCAAACACACTGGTAAGATTGGTTTCTTTACAAAATGTGGCCACAGCAGTGTTCTCCATTGAGCTGCAGCCCTTCCTAACGTTACCCACTTGCTTAGTGGCTGGTGGACTTTGCTAAAGAAGTTGGGGAACTGAGTCCACGCATCTCCTCAAGTAGTCACCCCCCTTTCCAAGGAGAGGAGGATGGTACTCCTCACTTGAAGGCAAGGCAGATTTGTGGAACCAGAAAACAAGGTGAAGGAGGTAGTTTGACTCACTCTTTAGACCACCAAGCTGGAAGGCGCCTCCCCAGCTGCAGTCTTTGTGATTATCTAATGTAAATTGTGTGGACACTTGTGAGATAAATGACTGTAATTTCTTTGGGGATGTGGTCTTTACAGCAGAAAATACACAGTAGGAGGTATTATAAGTATAGATCTTCTTTCTGGCGTAAGAAATGCAGTGGAAGGAGAGTAGAAAGGGAGTTAGCAAGTACTTGGGGACAACTAAGCGCAGGGGAGGCCGCTCTTGCACACGTGGTTGGAAGGATTTAGTGTATATTTAAAAGACATAGAAAACATTACTAATTCTTTTTTTTGAATGCTGTGGATAAATGATTTGTTTCTCCTCAGTTGAACAGTCCTTACAGTAATCTCTGTAACTTGCCATGGTTGCCCACTGACTGTGAGGTTGAAGAGCTTGTGGGGTGCTCTGGAGACTTGGAGCCTCTGTGGCTGCAGACCCTTTCATGCTCCCGTGAATGGCTCTTCTTCTTTAGCAGAGACAAGTCTTTTTTCCCCCCTCCTTCTTGATTGAAGCAGAGTGGTGCTGAGGCAGATTCTCTTTGTGTCAGACGATACTGGATCCGCTCATTTGTGTATAGGTAGGTGTGTGGAAACATAACCCAGTCTGTGGGGAAAAATAACCCCATTGACTCTCTTCCAGAGTGGTTCTGGGTGCTGTAGTTGTGTTTTCAAGGCAGGCAGACAAACTCGAACTGGTTTAAGGTGGAAGCTCTAATGAGTTTATGAACTGGAAAAAACAGCTGGCTGATCTACAAAAGGAGGAAATACCGGGCTTGCTGGCACTGAAAGAGTTTTTTAAAAATATCCTTTCATGGTTTAAAAAAAAGTTTTCTTATTCCTAGGTGCACAAAAATGACTTCTTTCTCCTCCCACCCCCCTTTCCCACCTTGATTTTCTACTTCTCGCTGCCCTTGTGGGACTCCCCTTAAAACTTTCAGGGGATGCCAGCGTGCTTCTCTTTGTGAAGTGAGGGCTTCTCCACAGGTCTCAACCCCTGCAGGAGGGAAGTGAGCAGGGGGGGGACCTGGGGGAGGGGGCTGTCTGGCCCAGTTCCTCACGGTGGAGGAGGGTCTGGTCATTGCTTTGGCTTCGTCCCAGCTTTTCCCCTTTTTGCTGAACGCGTGAGGAAAACAGTCCTGCAGCAAGGAATCGCAGCGAGCCTTGAGATCATTCTGAAGTGAGAAGAATGAGACAAGTCTTTCCAAAAATATTGCTCTAGGCTGCTGTAGCTTAATTGAAAACAGACACAGCAAAAAAAAAAGTTGTTTTGAAATATTCTGGTTTTTCCCCAGGAGCCCTGGTGACAGGACCTCTGCCCTGGTAGGTAGCTCTGCCATAAATGCACTAACTCACATGCTGAAGTCAAAACCAGTTGTTTTTTCAGGCAGAAAGCTTTAGGAGGATAGATGTTTGGTGGTGGAAAAGTCTCACAAAGGGAAAAAACCAACTCTGAAATTTATGGTGAAAAGTCTCTTTGTGTTTAAAATCATTTTCTCCTTCTTTTGTGAGTGTGCGTGGTGTGCGTAATCTGAAAGAGTTGAGGGAAGTTGCTGATAAATATTTTGATAGTCTTTTTGAGCTCTCCTAAATCCCACCTATAGGGAAAAACCTACATTTTAATAATGGATATTTTACAGGTTTATGATGAAGAAGCTAGAGTTAAGGACGACTAAGCACAGTCCTTTCTCTGCAACTCACCTGTGTGTTAGACAGGTTCCACTGTGTGTTCAACGATGAATTATCAACTTGCTCTCAAAAACAAAAAGCTAAAAACCCCCTCAAATTCAGGATGGCAGCAGTTCTGAAACAGGAGCTTCCTAAGCCCCATTAATGCCCATTTCTGCATTAATTGGAGATTGATTCTGTGTATTGGCAGGAACTAGGGCTAACTCTGAACCTTGAACTGGGAATCTTGAATCCTTTTGGAAATGAGGAGCTTGGGGAAAGTGAAGAGGACAGGCTGAAGCTCCTCTAATTGGAAAGTAAAATGATTTTAACACAAACAAAACCCAAACCAAATAAAAATCCCCCTCACTTCGGAAAAGTTCTGCGTGTGTATGTTTTCAGACAACAGTTTAATAGTAATAATAATCATAATAATAGAGCTATTAGGTTCTAATATCACAGCCCAAAGGGTTGTGCCATTCATTTTTTTTGTGGGAGAAGGGAAGTACAGAACCAGCTGGTTGGTACCACCACGCTTGGAGCAGTCCTGGTGATAATCCTGATGAATTCCAAGATGTCTGACTGGGATCTGATGAATTCCAAGGTGTCAGACTGGGATCTGTTGAGCTCGTTTCACTCTCTATCCGGTCATGCTGTCCAGGGTTTGGTTGGTTTTTTGTCTGATTGTAAGTAGGATGAGGTCATTCTACTGACACAGTTCTCGTACAGCCCCGGTTTGTGCAGCCTCTTGTGCCACTGGAAAAGATGCTTTGTGAAAACACAGACTGGTTTGCAGATGAGGAAAACCAATGCTATTGTGTGTATCTGTTCAGCATGTAATTATGTCCATGCCAAGAAGGCTTTTCTACGCAATTAATCCCAGTAGCTACTCTACCAGGTGTAGAGACCTTCCTCCCAAATGCTTTCTGGTGATGATGTGGTACCCCCAGTACAACTTTCCTTCTTGAGTTCTCTAACTTCAGATTAGATTTGTTCTGTATGTCTATGGTCGTGTGTGCATTTTAATGACTGCTTTTGGTGTAAGCCCTGTGCTTTGCGTAGCGTATAGAAGATCCTTCTAGGATTGATTCTGTGTAACAGTGACTTGGCTTTTTAGCCCTTGTTTTAAATTAAGTGGGTGAGAATGTTGTGTGTATAGACACCTGCACCAGTTGATGCTATAAAACAAGATTATAGAATCACACGATGGTTATTGTTGAAAGGGACCTCAAAGACCATCCAGCTCCAACCTCCTGCCCTGGGCAGGGACACCTCCCACCCGACCACGTTGCTAAAAGCCCTGTCCAGCCTTGAACCCCTCCAGGGATGGGGCAGCCACAGCTTCTGTGGGCAATCTGTTCCAGTGCCTCACCACCATCACAGCAAAGAATTTGCCAATATCTCATCTAGATCTGCCCTCTTTCAGTTTTAAAACTGTTCCCCTTCATCCTAGGGGAATCCCCTTCTCTAATCAAGAGTCCCCCCCGCAGCTCTCCTGTAACTCCCTTCAGATACTGGAAAGGCTGCTCTAAGGTCTCCCTGGAGCCTTCTCTTCTCCAGGCTGAACAAGCCCAGCTCCCTTAGCTGGTCTTCATAGCAGAGGTGCTCCATCCCTCTGAGCATCTTCCTGGCCCTCTGCTGGACCCATTTCAACAGGTCCATGTCCTTTCTGTGTTGAGGACTCCAGAGCTGGACACAGTGCCCCAGGTGGGGTCTCAGGAGCACAGAGCAGAGGGGCAGAGTCACCTCCCATGACCTGCTGGCCACACTTCTTTTGATGCAGCCCAGGATGGGGTTGTCTTTCTGGGCTGCCAGTGCTCACTGCTGGCTCATGTTGAGCTTCTCACCCACCATCACTCCCAAGTCCTTCTCCTCACATGTTATCATACGTGTTTCTGTGCATCTATACACAGATGAGCCATGGTCTCTGCCTCTTCAGGAGCCCATCACCCAGCTCCCGGCCTGGCTCGAGATTACGTTTGACTGCAGAAAATTATGGGGGTGTCACAGAGGCAGAACAGGTCTTCTGCCAAGTCCCAAGGCTAGGACCATCGTATTCCCAGCTGGAGACCTATGGGTGGAATTAACAAGCTGCCAAATTATAAAAGGGCTCTTTTCCTCCCTCCCATGGCTGTAAACTGGTAGCTACATCAGGCTCTATTAAAAAATACTGAAATTCACAATAGTAATTGAAAGGCTTGGTACTGGCCGTTCACCAAATGTTCTCCTAGAGCACAATAGTACCCCGAGATCTAAGTGTCTACAAACAAAAGGATAAAGCCCTAATCCCCTTGTCATAACAGGAGCGTTATGGGACACACACACTGCTTGAATGTGCTCAGGACTAAGCACAGGGACAAGAGGGAATGGCTGCAAGCTGCAGCAGGGGAGGGTTAGGCTGGACATGAGGAAAAAGTTTTTCCCAGAGAGAGTGGTCAGTCAGTGGAATGGGCTGCCCAGGGAGGGGGTGGAGTCCCCATCCCTGACTGTGTTTCAGAGTAGATTGGATGTGGTGTTGAGGGATGTGGTGTAGGGGAGAACTTGTAGAGTAGGGCTGATGGTTGGACTTGCTGATCCCAAGGGTCTCTTCCAACCTGAATGATTCTATGATTCTACATGATTGCACCAACAAGACAGGAAATCTCATTCCGAGTAGAAAACCCCAAACCCACAACGTTGCTCTTCAGCCCAAGTTTGGGGGCTGGGGGTTTGTGGTTTTTGGTTTGGGGGGGGGTGTTGTTTGTTTTTTCTGTGGGGTTTTTTTTGGGGGGTTTGGTTTTTTTTTGAGTGAGCTGGCAAAATTGAGTTTTGTCAGTAGAAACTAAGTAACCACCAAGTATGCCTGGAATGCCTCGGAGCACCGGAGGAATTTTCCAAGTAACAGCGATTACTTTTGTTCCTCTTGGCGACACAGCTTTTGGCTTTTGAACCGTGTATGCTCTTTTCACATTCTCTTTGACGTTTGTGGAGAGTCTGTTTTGAAGAGGCTGTTTCTGTTCGCAAGAAGAAGCTGTCTCTCAGGTTGGGTTTGCACCCAGAGAGCTCAGGATTGCTATGGGGTAGAACTGGGATTTCATACTGGAGGGGGGCCATCCAGAAATGGGAGTCTAGTCTTCCTCTACATGGAAAAATAGGGAAAGAATATTTATGAACTCTTAACCCTGGCAACCACAAGCACTTTACCTTCTGCAACGCTCTGGGGAAGTGGGTTTCTGAGTATGGTGGGATAAAGAAGCCTGAAGCGATCGAGCTGATGGAGTTGCCGTTTCCTCTCATTGTGTACCTCGCCACAGCAAGCTGTGCTGCGAGTTGTACTTGTCTGGTGTGAAGAAAGGGAGGAAACAGCCTCTCAATTAATTCCACTATTTCTTATCAGTTGCCATGCTGCTCTCTTTCAATTATGTCTATGCTCGAGAGCTAATTAAATCGATTGTCTAAATTTTATTTCACCATTGCTTGGCTTTCTTTTATGCCGGAGAAGAAATTCTGCAGCTGAAATTTAAAGAGTAACATCCTCACAAGTGCCATGTCTTTTATAACTGCTGGCTCTCCAGAAAGCCTTATTCTACATCCTTTGTTCTTGTAGAAAAAAAAACTCACTACCAATTAAAGGGTCTGCCTCAGAAAGATAGCTGGGCTCCTCAACTTCAAACAAATGCAAGATCTCCCTGATATTTTTGTGTTCTTATCTGAAGTTGTCTGCCTTCAACTTGCTGGTGCTGGAGCTCTTCAGTAATTCCTCCACCTCTTATCAGCTTCTCCACACTAGGAAGCTCCTGTCCTACATGAGTCCCGTTATTCCAAAATAAGCCTGGGAAGTAGTGGTATGTTAAATCCTGCCTCCTCTTAGAGGTAGGGATCTAATGCTGAGACACACAGATCCTTTTGGCATTCTCTCCCATCTATTCCCAGTATTTACCCCCAGAGATATAGCTGGGGGTTGAACTCAAAAGTCTTGTTTCAAGGATGAGTTTTGTTGAAAACCCCTTCATTCTGTGAAAGCTGTTAGCTTTTAACCCGTGGCTCTTCAAAGCAAGCCTACAGCTGCTGGGAAAAGCTCTGGGCAGAGGTGCTGGCAATGGGGTGTTTGGTTTTTTTGGGGGTGTTCCCAAGAATCCTTTCCCTGCTGTGTTGGGTTTTTTCCCCCAGAGACAGTGGGGTGAGTGGGGGGAAGCTAATGGCACGTGAGTGAGCGGGAAGGAGCAAGTGAAAACACGGTAGAGAAGCCACAAAAGAAATAAGAGTGTTGTAGTTCCAGGGTATTCTTAGAGGTGCTACCTGGGGCATAATGAACCAGGGAAAGGAAGGGAAGAAAGATCTCTAGGGACAACTAATTCTGCCCAGGGTAGCACCAGCTCTTTGGTTCCAGGGAGTAGCTGAAAATAGGAGGCAGTTGTGCATTTCTGCCAGAACCCAGCACAGTTATTTTACTGCTTTCACGTGGGACAAAACTCTTAATAAAATCACAGGATGGCTGAGGTGGGAAGGGGCTTCTGGAGGTCCTGTAGGTGCCATGGCTGGAGTTTGTGTCCTTTGACTGGGTACCCTCAGGTCTGGGGCTGCTTGTCCTGTTGTGTTGATATTCCCAGACACACTGANCTGGCTCCATCCTCCTGACACTCACCCTTTCCATATTTATCAACATTCATGAGGTCACCCCTCAGTCTCCTCTTCTCCAAGTTCAAGACACCCAGCTCCCTCAGCCTTTCTTCCTCTGGGAGATGCTCCACTCCCTTCATCATCACTGAGTAGAGAGTAAAGGCATAGTTACCACCCAGCATTTCTGTTCCAGATGTTTTGGAAGTGTGGAGCAGACCTCACAGCTGGGAGTGTTCTAACAGCATGGGGTCTGTGACCGTGGGGTGCAAACAGTTTACCTGGTACTGGCTTTAAGGATTATCAGAAACACAGGCAGGGCTCTGTCTGTACAGTCTTTAAAAAGAATAAACTTGTTGTTCCCTGAAGGATAAATTACTGTCACCCACGGTGCCGACTTTTAGTAAAATGTGTGTGAGTACAAATTAATTTAAGGGAAGGTAATTCAGCCAGGAGGATGAAGTGGTGTTCTCTCAGAGTGATGGCCGGGAGACACTCACACCTCTCTGCTGGGAAGTTGTTTCCCCCCCATCAGTCTGTTTTTCCAGTTGTGTTTTGAGCTGCTTCCGAGAGTTGATGCTGAGCGGTTCCCGCTGAAGGGCATGAAACAGCAGTAATGGCATTGGGATCTGACATGCTTGGTTTTGCAATGGTTACAGAAGACTGAACATGGAAAGCAATAACAATTTCTGGAGATATGTTGAGACTTTCCTAATTCTTAACTATGGTTGGAATTGTTCCCTTTCCTTCTTTTTCTTTTTCTTTTCTTTTTTTTTTGATTGTCTGTTTTCAACCTGAACATTCTGATTATGTCTCACTATTCCAGAAGCCTCTGAAAAGGGTAAGATGTTATGTTTCCATTTGTAAATCCAGTGTAGCCTCGTGCCACGGAGCAGGGTCAGTCAAGTGTATAGTTTTGATGTTATTGTGGTCACGGTTGGCATAGGAAACGCTCTTTTTATTTAAAGAAAAACAACCAAAACAAACAGAAAAGGGCAAAAAACCACCCTGGCTTGTCAGCTCATGTGCTACAGCCTCCCTGCCTTCTCTTCCCTGCTTCCTGCCTTGCCACCTCCCACCTTTCCCCTCCTGTTTGCCCCTGGTCTCAGCTGGGAGACCAGGGTTTCATTTGGTGTTTAAATTGTGTGAAATTTGTCGTGGCAGGGGGCTTGGAACTTGATGATCTTTAAGGTCTCTTCTAACCCAAACCACGGATCTTATAGAATCATAGAATGAAACCACTATCAGTTTTATGTAACAGCAAATGTGTCTTGGTCAAGGAGACTATCCTGTGTAAGAACAAGCTTGAAAAGAAATGATTACTCAGGGCTGCGTGTCTTCATTCATCTTGAAGCTGCATACATGTTCATTTGGCTGCAGTACATAAAACAGGAATAAGTGTAGGTGGTTGTTTTGGAGTATTCTCTATCTCCTTATTTCATTCTACCAACCCCAGGTGCATTAGATTGCCCCTACTGCTGTTTGCCATGGAATTGGAAATAAGATGAAAGAGGGGGCTTTGGCAAAGGGAATTCCTGTCAGTCTGGATTGAAGTGAAAATATGTAACTGAAAATACCTCAGTGACATCCTTCAGTGGGTAAAAGATAAGTTTTCCCTTCCTGTCCTGGGCCTTTCTGCTGCATCTTTCCAGCCCTCAATACGGGACATAATACTGAGTATTTGGAATAAAGCAGCAGTGAGGATACAATCTCATCTCACATATAGGGTTTTAAGAGGATGGATTATACTAGCCTATGGAAATCATCAGCCATAGCTCAGACTGAAGGTCTTAAAGTATCTCATTTTCTAGAGGGCTGCACAAACACACAAAACCATGTCCTGCAGCCTCGCTTAATCCAAGGGTGGACACAGAAGCCCTTACATCCAGGGAACCCAGTGTTTAGGACAGAGCACCTGCAGCCTGTTCTGCATAATCTGGGCCAAGAAGAGAATAAATGGGACCAGAGTTTCTCAAAGGAAAGCATTAGGGGGGCACACTGCAGTAAGCAGCGTGGTGCTGGGCACATATGGACCCATCAATGCTGCAGCTGCCATAGCCAGGCCCAGAAACCCGTGAGAAGATGCTCAGCCTGATCCAAAATCCCACGGGAAATGAACAGATGTGGGGATGCAGCTCCCACAGCAACCTCTGTAGCTACAAGGGGAAGCACTGGGTGTTTGGAAGAGGCTCCGTGACCGGGTAGGGCACGTTGCTACAGCCCATCCCAGAAGGGGTGAAAAGGTAAATACCAAGCACCAGCATCACCTGCAGAGCAGGGGAGTATCTCCTACAACAATCTATGGGCGACAGCAATGTATGCAGAAGGAGATTTCCTATGGTTGAGGTTAGCATTGGCAAATAAACTCCAGAGGGTCCTCATATGACTGGGGAATGAGAAGCTCAGTGTGACCCGGCAACGTGCACTTCACAGCCCAGAAAGCCCCCTGCCCCCTGGGCTGCATCGCCAGCAGGGTGAGGGGGGAGGAACCTGCCCCTCTGCTCCACTCTGTGGAGACACCCCCCAGTGCTGCCTCCAGCTTTGGAGTCCTCAGCACTGGAGAGACTTGGACCTGTTGGAGTGGGACCAGAGGAGGACCCAGAGATGCTGGGAGGGCTGGAGCCCCTCTGCTGGGAGGACAGGCTGAGAGAGTTGGGGGGGTTCAGCCTAGAGAAGAGAAAACTCCAGGGGAGATCTTGGAGCCCCTTCCAGTCCCTCCAGGGGCTCCAGGAAAGCTGGGGAGGGACTCTGGATGAGGGAGGGGAGCCCTAGGACGAGGAGGAAGGGTTTGACCCTGAGAGAGGAGAGATGGAGATGAGATCTGGGGAAGAAATTAATTCCTGCCTCACCAAGCGGGTCTGCCTGGTAGATCCAAGCCTGAGTTCAAGGAGAGGATGGACTTGTGTAATAAATGACTATTTTAGAGAGACAATGTGAGAGGTTACTGTTTTCAGACTCGCTTCTCAAGCAGCAAGAACTTTGAGAGTAGTCTCGTGTGGCTCCCATGTGGTTCTCCTGCTCAATTCAGAAGAAATCAGTGATGCTTGTCACAAAGACTTTCCTTAGGACTGATGTCAAGATCCTAATGTCATTTGGAAGGTCCAGGAGAAGGAGAACACTGGTTCTTCGTTGCTGTATGTTTGCTGCGTTTCTCCAGTCTTCTGTACACTGTGGGAAGGCTGTGTACTCTGCTGCCGGGGCACTGACTGGTGCTGTGCCCTTATTTTAAAGGTCACTCCAGTCATTTCTTTTACAAACAACAACAAAAATCATATAAAAAAATGCCCCAAAACCCCAAACAAACTTCTAAGTTAGGCACATAACAGGTTAAAGGAATTGCTCTTCTCTGCTCATTGTTTTAGGGAAACAAATGTTTGCTCTGCTGCCCCAGCAACCGTGGGAGACCTG
Organism: Jacana jacana; assembly: GCA_013400555.1. Classification (NCBI taxonomy): domain Eukaryota; kingdom Metazoa; phylum Chordata; class Aves; order Charadriiformes; family Jacanidae; genus Jacana; species Jacana jacana. The sequence goes on along the minus strand of VZTM01000865.1, from coordinate 283,755 downwards.
AGCTGGGTAGGGCCAGGGGTTGGACTCTGAGGTTTCCTCTTGAATAACTCTCTTGAAGGTCCTGTTCAAGTGGCTTTGGAAATTTTTACGTTGCTCGGGCACTTTTCAGAGACAGCGACACTCCCAAAACCATGGAGAGGTGTCGAAAGAAAAAACCCAACTGGGAGAGGATGGAGGAGAGCTGGTGGCAGCACCAGGAAAGTCAGTGGCTTTGAGTTTAAAATCAACTTATTCAGAGCAGCAGCTCAAATCTTACTCTTGAATAGAGATGAGTGTTGGTTATAAAATGACTTGGGGTCTGTAACCAAGGGGAGATCTGGGGAGAGAAATGAACTTTATAAGCACAGCCTTCTAATGATGAGATAGTAATGATAGAGTAATTAAGCTGAAATCACTGCAGCTAATGGTCATTGTTTTTCTTTTGTCTCTCTTTTTCTTCCCCCTGACCCTACGCCAAATCATTCCTGCTCCTGGTGCTTCGGGGAGCAGTAGGACCCCACCAAAGGTAAGGGCTTTCATTGCATGTTAAACCAGCATGTAAAAAGTTGTTGTGTCACTTGCTCGGTCTCGGGTTGTTCAAATATTAAAAGCATTTTGGGAAACAGCTCTGTAGTCCATCAGCTGTTGAGTAAGAAACTCGAAGCATCTCCTCGCTGCCGAAGGGCGCCGTACGGCCTGTGCCAAAAAATGAGTCACAGGAACAATTGAGAACACACATACTCAGCATTACAGGCTGTGGAGGGAAGACAACTTGTTGTTTGTGGGCTTTTAAAAGCTTTTTCTGGTGTTTGAGTGAAAGCAAACTCATTTTGTTGTCATGGCTCACGATCCCATGACTCTCTACTTGGTATCCAGATATCTATCTCTATCCTGACGTATCAGGATGCAGCTTTATTGATGTGGTTGTATAGCAAATGAGGTGTTATTAAATACTCTGGAGGTGGGAGATGTTATAATAATATGCTTAATTGTGTAATTCCTTTTCAAAGAACCAAACCCCCTTAATTTTACATAAAGAGCTGTTGTTTCCTCAATTAGAGGATGCAAAATAACCACTTTTACCTTTTGATGCTGGGACATTAATGTAGTATAAGGGGGAAAAAGCAGTGTATTTTTGAAGATAAGTTATTTGAATTTCAAGGATTTTGCTATGCTAAGCATTTTCATAAAAATAGGTAGTAAGTTTGGCTGTGTTGGTAGCATGAATTTTCGATTCTTGCATAAATTTTCTAATTATATTAGTTCCTATAAATACTTGAGGAAGGTTTGCTTTATTGCTCTGTGAGTCCTTAAGTGATTGCTCAGATTCCATGATAGGATCTGTCGGGCAATGCTCTGACTGACGTCATTTACTCCAGACTCAGGGTTTCGGTATGGGCTTCCTTATTATTAATCCTAGAATCATTCAGGTTGGAAGAGACCCTTGGGATCATCAAGTCCAACCATCAGCCCCACTCTACAAGTCCTCCCCTACACCAGAGCCCTCAACACCACATCCAATCTACTCTGAAACACAGTCAGGGATGGGGACTCCACCACCTCCCTGGGCAGCTGATTCCACTGACTGACCACTCTCTCTGGGAAAAACTTTTTCCTCATGTCCAGCCTAACCCTACCCTGCTGCAGCTTGCAGCCATTCCCTCTCCTTCTATCGCTCATTGCCCGTGAGAAGAGACCAGCACCACCCTCTCTGCAATGCCCTTTCAAGCAGTTGGAGAGAGGGATGAGGTCTCCCCTCAGCCTCCTCAACTCCCCTNACTTGGCCTCGTTGAAGGCCATTCCATTAACATTGGCCCATCTATCCAGTCTATCCAAGTCCCTCTGTAGAGCATCCCTGCCCTCAACATGTTCCCAGATGAAGTGAAACGCTCAGCAATAACGGGAGGAGGGGGCAGAAGGTGGGGGTGAGAGGCTGGCATGGTGTGCTTGCTCTGCCAACGTGAGATCCGGGTGGCAGGATACGATATCTTCAGGGGAAAGAGCGGCTCCCTTTAGCTCAGAGCAAAAGCAAACAGCCAAAGAACAGCACGTCGCATTTCCCTCCTCTGCTGTCCTGCAGAGCACGTTTTGCCTGCGTGAATGTAGGTCAGATGTCACCCTGAATATTGTATTTTTTTCCTTACAAACACGTATCCAGGGGAGTTGTTTTTGCAAGTGCCCGGGTTTGCAGCCCGAGGTCCCGAAATATGCGCTGTCTTATCGGAGATCAGCTTTCGTGATGAAAGGTACCCGTGGACCTTTAGATGGATTTACCACCAAGCTGAAACTTTAAAACTCTTTAAAAAGATGATAGTGCTGCTCTTCTTATGATGAAACTCATTTAGTTTATGTGAGAAAACATCCTGCATCGGTACAGGTTGGGGGTGACCTGCTGGAGAGCAGCTCTGGGGAAAAAGACCTGGGAGTCCTAGTGGGCAACAGGATGGCCATGAGCCAGCAATAGGCCCTTGTGGCCAAGAAGGCCAATGGCATCCTGGGGGGCATCAGGAAGAGTGTGACCAGCAGGTGGAGGGAGGTCATCCTGCCCCTCTGCTCTGCCCTGGGGAGGGCCCATCTGGAGCACTGGGTCCAGTTCTGGGCTCCCCAGTTCCAGAAGGACAGGGAGCTGCTGCAAAGCCTACAGGAGAGGACTGCAAAGATCTGATCAACACCTATAAATACTTCAAGGAGGGGTGTCAGGAGGAAGGGGCCAGGCTTTGCTCAGTGGTGCCCAGGGACAGGACAAGAGGGAAGGGGCACAAACTGGAACTTAAGAAGTTCCATCTCAACTTGGGGAGCTTCTTCCCTGTGAGGGTGGCAGAGCCCTGGCAGAGGCTGCCCAGAGAGGTGGTGGAGTCTCCTTCTCTGGAGACATTCCAAACCCGCCTGGACAAGTTCCTATGGGACCTGCTCTGGGTTGACCTGCTTTGGCAGGGGGTTGGAGGAGATGATCTGCAGAGGTCCCTTCCAACCCCATGTCAGTCTGTGATTCTGTGACACTCTGTATTGCTCTTTCCAAGCATTAACCTTGAGTGACAGCTGATTCCTTTGTCAGCAGTGTATAAATACAACCCCCTCTTGTAGGGAAAGAGGTTCCTACCTTGAGGTGTGGGGTTTTTAATTCACACAGAGAAGAGGCACCGGGAGATGGTGAGGCAGAAACAGCTGGGTGACAGCTGTCAGTTTGCAAAATAGAAATTCTTGTGAACAACAAATTGCAAGGATGGGTTTAAAGGAAGATAAACGTAAAGAGAGCTCCTTGCCACCCACTGGGTTGCCGCATGGTGAGCTTTGGGAGAGCATGGAGTAGGATTCACACAGTAGAAACCAAGAAATAAACCCAAGGAATAAATAGAAGTAAGGAACAGAGTTGCATATAGGAAAACACAGTGTTTGTTTAGGCTCATGGAAAACCAGTTAATCTGTGGGAATGCATATTAGCTGTTCAGAGTGGCCCCAGGGAGCGGGATTTTGGCCAACGTGATTCAGTGCTGTCAAAATTTGGGTGTTGTGGTTGATTTTGCAGCAGGTTTTTATAAGGTGTCCTCCTGGTTTGTTTCCCTACAGGTGTTTGCTTACGACCACTGCTTTTGGTCTATGGATGAATCTGTCCAAGAAAAATATGCAGGTAATATTTCCTGGAGTTTTGTGCTTCTCGTCTCCCAGGCATGAACTAAAATAGAGTATTTGCTGAAGGGCACAGCCCATATGGCAGGAAGTTCCTCCTCCTCCTCTATGGCTGCTCCTTGTCCAAAGGAAAAGGAAAATCTTCTATCATTCCTATTTATTCCCATTTCTCTAATGGTACTAGCAATAGGCATTGGTAACCTGTTTGCAGTGCAGGAAACCGAGAAACCCATCACAGCAACGGGGCACTCATATTTACACCTTTATTTAAGATACTGCTCCAAGTCCATCATCTTAAAAGCATCCAGTTCTTTTCAGGATTTGAGGAATGTCACTAAATGTAATGTCACGATTCGCAGTGCTGGTGGGAGGTTGGCATCAGGTTAGAGCTTAATAATGGAGTCTAGAAAAAAGCCTAATTTAATACAGGAGCGTGTGAATGATCAGCTGAGAATGTGTAATGTGCTGAAAGTCAAAGGTTTTTGTGTACTATTATGACATAATTTGGCAAATAGTTGTGGTAATCAATGAAATAAATTTGGACTTAACACTCTTGTGGCCTGTTCCTTTTCATACCTGTTATCTCTTAAACCTGGAAATTAGTTAAGCTTGTTTACTTTTAGCTTTTAACAAATCACAAGAAAAGGAAAGGCTGTGTATGCTTCTGGGTTTCAGTTTCTCTAATAAGCAACTATTGCACAGGAACTTAGTGAGGAATTGAGAGAACTGTGATGCTTTCAGCCATACAAATTACAGGGGAAGGTAATTTTTTGTTGTTGTTTCTAATGGAGGCTCATTTGTCACTTATATTATGGTCTGTTGTATGTTGGAAGTGTTTGGTCCAAAGGCACTCTGCTGTGCTGAGCCAGGCACAGCTTATTAGTCATTTTGGAGGGGAATTTTCATAGAATCATTTAGGCTAGAAGAGACCCTTGGGATCATCAAGTCCAACCATCAGCCCTACTCTACAAGTTCTCCCCTTCACCAGATCCCTCAACACCACATCCAGTCTGCTCTGAAACACAGTCGGGGATGGGGCCTCCACCCCCTCCCTGGGCAGCCCATTCCACTGACTGACCACTCTCTCTGGGAAAAACTTTTTCCTCATGGCCAGCCTAACCCTACCCTGCTGCAGCTTGCAGCCATTCCCTCTCCTTCTAGCGCTCATTGCCCGTGAGAAGAGACCAGCACCAACCTCCCTACAATGCCCTTTCAAGCAGTTGTAGAGAGGGATGAGGTCTCCCCTCAGCCTCCTCTTCCTCAAACTAAACAATCCCAGCTCCCTCAGTGGCTCCTCATAAGCCTTATTCTCCAGGCCTCTCACCAGCTTCGTTGCCCTCCTCTGTACTCGCTCCAGCCCCTCCAGATCTCTCTTGTTTCTCTTTTGCATGCATAAAGCTTCACGTGGGCTTGGGTATAAAGATGCAGACTTCAATCAATGAGAGAAATGAAAAGCTTTCCAGAACATTAACATATCTGTGAGGACTTTTCAGTCCCTAAAGTTCTGCCATGTCTTGTTCAGACTTTAGTTCTTCTGCTTGTAAAAGAAATTCTGAAAACAGAGGTTTTGTTGCAATAGATAATCCCCATGTATATTAAGCATTTCTTTCTCTGCTTGGAAAAGGAACCAAAAAGCTGTTAATACAGATTTAGGTCAATGACAGAAGAAGTGACACACCTTGTATTTTGCTAATGCATGTCTTGATCAATAATCCCCCCCCTGCCCCGGGTAGTTGTGATTCCTTCTCTGCCAAAATCCCCTCAAGGTATTATTTAATACCTTGTATGTATGCAGAAAATTATCTGGGGCTCTGCTAATTGCTGTAGATGAAAATCAACTGATGGTTGTTAAAACATATGGGTTGAGTCTGTTATTTTGAGGTGGTGTCATTCACCAGGGGATTAAATTCTGCAGTTGGGCATAGATTTTCTGCTGATAAAACTTGTGAGTATGAATGTTGATAGGATGTTGTTTTAAGCACATACAGGTACACACACAATAACCCCAGCTCCTGATCTTTACAGGACCGTAAATGTGGAGATAGTCTTCAGGCTGATGGTCGTGCTCTTGCAGAGGGAGCAAATAGTGGATGCTCTTTAGGCAACAAGAGCAGGAAAACGCTGCTTTTACGTAATTGTTGAAGAATCCGAATCGAGGCAAAAACCTCTCTGGCTTTGTTAGAATGATAGCATGTGTCTTTTACTTCTTAGGTCAAGATGTTGTTTTCAAGTGCCTTGGAGAGAACATTCTTCAGAATGCCTTTGAAGGCTACAATGCTTGCATCTTTGCCTACGGGCAAACCGGTAGGTCCCTTCTGGATTTAGGCAAGGACTGTCCTTGACACCAAAGGTGTTATGTTCTGCCTGGAGGCTGTTTTCATGGCTGTTGTGACATTGTTTCAGGAGAAATGCATTTTAATGGAGATAAGAAATGTTGTTCTCCCAGTAACTTTAGATAGGGGGTGGGTGGGCAGGAGGAGAAATGAGATTTTCTCTGTTGCTGCTGGCTACGCTTATTTCTCACGCCCCAGATTATAATCTGTGGATTGATTGTGATCGTCCTTCAGTTCAGTGCAGGGCTTGTGTTTTCTGCCTCTACAGTTAACATAATCTTCAGTGATCATTTTACATGTAATATGCAAAAATGAGTATGCCTTGTTGTGGCACATAGGTGGCTCTTAGTGGTTTGTCTTCTACAACGTGACTGTATCTCTCTGGGAAAGTCTTCTCTGTTGGTTTGAACTCAATTTGTTGTTTGGCTTTTCCTTTTAATTAAATTGTCTTTAGCTAAATTGTGGGTTTGGTTACTTTGAAACAGAAAACCACACCAGTATCTTTCACAGAAATGTATAATGTTTTTCTTACCTCTTCTCCCTATTGCCTTTCCTCGTTCTGCAAAGCAGGATCGTTTTTTTGTGTGTGCACTAATGGTTGATTGGATCACACAGGGTCTGGGAAATCGTACACGATGATGGGTACTGCTGACCAGCCAGGGTTAATCCCTAGACTTTGCAGTGGCCTCTTTGAAAGAGCACAGAAAGAGGAAAACGAAGAGCAGAGTTTCAAGGTGGAGGTGTCCTACATGGAGATATACAATGAGAAAGTCAGAGATCTTCTTGACCCAAAAGGGTAAGTAATTGGTGTGTCAACACCACCGTAACACGTTGTCATACTCTCCTCCTTTCCATAACCAGTTTGCCTTAATGGATCCCATCCAAGGCATTTGTGTAGGATGGCTTTCTCTTCTTCCTGATCTCTGTCTCCTTGCATTTTGAATTGAAATAACACAGTAAGGCTGAAAGCTTGGAATAAATTCACCCTAATGCTACCTTTTATGGAGTGACCAAAATGCCAATGTCAGCATTTCACATGTAGACATAAGGTGGTTTTTGTTTGTGCTAGTGTCCCTGTTCTGTGCTTTATTATGGTATTTGTAAGAACATCGTGTTTGAGATCTCTCAGTGAGAAATTGACTTGCTGTAAATGTTGTCTTAAGTCAGTCCTGTGCTTATAAATAACTTTTTTTCTCCAACCAGAAGCCGTCAGTCATTAAAAGTTAGAGAACACAGTGTTTATGGTCCTTACGTAGATGGGCTATCCAAACTAGCTGTTGCTAGCTACAAGGTAAGGATCAACTTTATGAAAGGCTTGTCTTGACATCCTAAATACTAAGGTACTGTCCCTTAAGCAGGACTTAATGATTAAGCTACTCCTAATTGCCATGGCAGCAACAGGGATTTTAGAGCAGGAGAGCTGTAGGATTGTCGTGTCGTCATCACCGGGGAGAACAGAGTTAAGAGCCGAAATGCATCTTCATCCTGTGCTATTCCATAACTCTGGCAGTAATTCAACTATGTCATGCAACAGCTTTCCTCCCAAATTTAAGATAAGTGTATGCTGCATCCATGAGAAAGTGTTCCCTGGTTATTTACAGAACCAGGGTTTAGCAGAAATGGGTTTCTGCTGGTCACGTTTTGGCTGTCAAGCTCTTGCCTAGCAATTTCACTTACCAGTAGTGCAGAGGCACCCTAGAACTAGGAACTAGTGGTTGTTTCCAAGGCAAATACTTGAGAACATCACATGAAATTTGCTTGCTGGATGGTAAATGTTTGCGTATGCATTCACAAAGTGCCCTGATTTTTAAGAAGCATTCATGTACTGTAGGAGAAATGAGTAAATACGGGATGGATTTCTGTTGTCTTAACATGAACGTGGGGCAGTCCTTCCTGTTGCAGTTTCTCCAGGTGTTCGTCTCCCTCTTTGCTGGTTTTTGTTAAGACAAGATGCACTGCATGCTTTTCCTTTACATGTTGCCCAGCAGCTTTGTGTAACACAGCATAGAGTCAAAGTGGTCTGTGCTGGTCTTTTGTTTGACTGTTTTTGGGGGTTTTTTTTAGCATCATCCAGCTAGAAAAGCATAAATTAAAGTTAAGCCCAAAACTCTTAAAGTTTGAAATATTTTACAGGATTGCTGTAAAACCCTGAAGCAGGGGAGCTGTGTATTTCTCCAGTAACACAGCTTAACAGATCATAAGCTCTTGTGTGTAGGAGGAACATAATGACCTGTTCAGTGTGGTTCTGTTTTATAGAATTTGGTGCATTATGTGTCAGTACTAGAGTTTTCAACCATGTGTGTTTGACAACCGAGGCTAAAATGTTAGTGTTCAAACAGGAATTGCTTTTTTCTTTGCTTTTGAGTATTGCCATGTGCAGCCAACTGCATTGTTCTTGTTGTTAATGTAATAGGCAGGTAGAAGTAATGGATGAAGATGCATGGCACAACCTTGTGTAATATCAAGGCCTTGTTGGAGACATCACAATATTTTTTCCTCACGCTTTATGAATAAGCAGTGGGAAACTTAGGGGGAAAGTACATGCTATGTTTTACCCAAATTAGATTGTTTCAGTGGGTAGTTGAATGTTAATGCAGAGATGCTTATGGCTGTGAAAATTCTATCTAGGACATCGAGTCCTTGATGTCTGAGGGTAACAAATCTCGAACGGTGGCTGCGACCAACATGAACGAGGAGAGCAGTCGGTCCCACGCAGTCTTCAAGATTATCCTCACCCACACACTCTACGATGTGCAGTCAGGGGTGAGTAAAACAAGTTACAAGTCCCAAATGTTAAGGTTGGGTGTGGGTCTCTTGCTTGAGGCTCTTACAAATGTCGGTTGGAGATACCGGGCCCAGTCTTGTTCAATGTATGTATCAACGAGCTGGATGAGGGGATGTAGCTGTACCTTCAGCAAGTTTGCTGATGACACAAACCTGGGAGGGGTGGCTGACACACCAGAAGGCTATGCTGTCATGCAGTGAGATCTGGACAGGCTGGAGAGCTGGGTAGAGAGAAACCTAATGAAGTTAAACGAGGGCAAGCGTCGGGTCCTGCATCTGGGGAGAAATGACCCCATGCAGTGATCGAGGTTAGGGCCTGACTTGCTGGAAAGCAGCTCTGCAGTGAAGGACCTAGGAGTCCTAGGAGACAACAAGTTGCCCATGAGCCAACAATGTGCCCCTGTGGCCAAGAAGACCAATGGTCTCCTGGGGTGGCCATTAAAAAGAACCTGGCCTGCAGGTGGTGGGAGGTCATCCTCCCTCTGTGCGCTGCCCTGGGGAGGCCCCATCTGGAGCACTGGGTCCATTTCTGGACCCCCTTAGTTCAAGAAGGACAAGGAACTGCTAGAGAAGGGACATCAGAGGACCACCAATATGATGAGGGGTCTGGAGCATCTCTTACGAGGAAAGGTTGAGGGACTTGGGTCTGTTCAGTCTGGATAAGAGAAGGCTGAGGGGGATCTGATCAACACCCATAAATACTTCAAGGGTGGGTGTCAGGAGGATGGGGCCAGGCTTTGCTCAGTGGGGCCCAGGGACAGGACAGGAGGGAACGGGCACAAACATGGGAAATTTGATCTCAACAAGAGGAAAAACTTCTTAATTGTGTGGGTGGCAGAGCCCTGGAACAGGCTGTGCTTGGAGAGATTTTGGGTGTCCTTGGAGCAAATCTGAGGCATTTCTGTGCCTAAAGATTGAATACAAAGTAAAACATAATGAGCATTTGGGCTTTTTTTCTCCTCATTCCTCGGTCTCCACCAATTTTCTTAGCCAGGTAATTTTTCCTGCTCCTTTACTTGATTTTTGCACTTCAAATCAGCACTCATACTACGTTACACTCCTTGATTTGCCACAGTTTGTCATTTTTGCTGTGACTGTACTGCACAGGTATCATACATATTTTTGTGGTACTCTACACAAGGAGGTAGTTCTGAGCATCTTCCCTGCATCTTCCAGTGGACCAAGTCGACCACCATTTGGGTTTCCCAGCTGCTGGTCCTTTCAGTCCTGGAAATGATCCGTTTCCACGTGGCCTGGTGATCACACTGTATTTTGAGAGGCTTAGACTAACATTTTGGAAAGCATATGGATTCAAATTATCCCCTTAATTTGCCACTGCGATACTGAGATGCTAACGTCACAGATGCTGCAGAAAAGCATGATGTCAGCAAACCATTCTCAAAGACAGTGTTGGCTCTTCAAAGTGATAGAGGAGATTCGTGGAGGGGTTCAGTATGTCATTTGGGGTCAAATGCAATTAAAGTGTTTATAACAAAATCTGTGGTATGGGATTGGAATCCTCGTAGGGCTTGGGTGGCTTCTAGAAGGCAGCTGTTAGGATATGGGAGACTTCTGTGATCATGATCATATTCAGTTATAACATGCTCCTGGTCACATTCATCTCACCTTCTGAAAAATGGAGTGGAAACCCAGTAGAAAGCCTGAGACTTTTATAGGAGACTGTTTTCAGGATGATAAAGCAAAGGCAGAGCTCCTGTCTGTCTTTGTGACTCCTTTGCCTACGTTCTGGCTTTACCATTTGAGGAAGATGCCTGTGAAGGTTATATAGCAAAGGAAAATGAGATGTGTTAATGGTTTTGGGATGGTTTGGTTTGGGTTTTTTAAATCACTCTGTCATTAAATAATACTGTTAGCATTTAACAATTTCATGGAATCAGGGAATTGTGTGAGTCGGAAGGGACCTCTCGAGCGCATCCAGCCCAATCCCCTGGCTAAAGCAGGGCTGCCCAGGGCACAGCACTCAGGATGGCATCCAGGGGGGTCTTGAAGGTCTCCAGAGAAGAGGACTCCACACCCTCCCTTGTTATGGGCAGCCTTATTTGAAATAAACTGTCTCCAGTAAGTCTCTATGCAGGAAAGAAAGGCCCCAGCTGAACAGAGAATAAATTGCTTATGAAAATTGTCTTCCAGCAAAGAATACACATAGCAAGGAGGGGGAGCTTTCACTTGAAGTGAGAATTGATCTAAATCATGATGGATTATTTTTCTGGGCTTGGGGTGGGTG
>VZTM01000865.1:239443-270945 GCA_013400555.1 Jacana jacana | reverse complement strand
ATCAAATTAGTGAAACAGTTACTTTTCAAGGCAGAAAATAAGCTTATTAGAGGTGAGGGATAAAATAAACTAAAAAACAGAGTAAACTCCATGTGCTAATTGGAAAAAGTAGTTCCATACAATAGAAATACATTGATATTGTAGAGTAAGAAAACTGTCTCACTTTGCATTGACCTAAATGTACCAGCGTTCACTCAACTCAATTCTTCAATAGCTACCCATGCCAAAAATAAAAACCTGAAAAAAAGAAGTTGATGAGTGAAATGAGTAGATCTTTTCCAGCTGGAGATGACTATCTAGAAACCACTGGAACAGGTTGTCCAGAGAAGCTGTGGCTGCCCCATCCCTGGAGGGGTTCAAGGCCAGGTTGGAGGGGGTTTGGAGCAACCTGGTCTGGTGGGAGGTGCCCCTGCCCAGCACAGGGATTTGGAACTTGATGATCTTTAAGGTCCCTTCCAACTCTAACCATTCTGTGATTCTATGTGATGTCTTGAAAGTACAAGTGTATTTTATCTCACTTTAAATCCCCCTGTTATTTCTGGAGCAGCAACTAGCGAGCTATCACAGAATATTGTTCAAGGCCAGTGATTTTTAGAGCTGTAGAGGGGCTACACCAAGAAATTGAGCTTGATTCTTGTTTGGAAATACATCAAACTGTAACTTTATTAGAGTGAACTAACAGTAGCTGTTCTCTGGTTCCTTCTGCAGACCTCGGGTGAGAAGGTGGGCAAGCTGAGTCTGGTGGACTTAGCAGGTAGTGAAAGGGCGACTAAGACTGGTGCTGCAGGAGACAGGCTGAAAGAAGGGAGCAACATTAACAAGTAAGACTTGGTGACTTTCTTTTTATCCTCAGTAAAATGACAGGTAAATGCAGTGCACTCGTAAAATAGGATAAAATCAGTGTAAGCTCTTGCAGCCAATTTTCTTCTTTCCTTTTCTCTGCTTTTCCTTCAGACTTACAATACTCTTAGATGTTTGAATGAGATCTCTGCCATTTAAAATTGGGGGGGTTTGTTCTGTACTTGTGTTCCTGCAACTGCCACATGATTGCATTGTGAAGACCTGATTATTAAGGCTGAAAACATGTACCTGAAAATGAGGAGTAGAGCTTCTGTGAGAAAAGAATGATCAAAACTGTGCTAGGAACGTTCTCCTCGGAGCTTGTTGTTGGAGAGAAAGTGACTGTCTAAATATACATTTGACTTATGAATATTTACACTCATTAATGTGTTCCCTGTGCAGATCCCTCACGACTCTTGGGCTGGTTATTTCTGCCCTGGCAGATCAAGCTGCTGGCAAGAACAAGAACAAATTTGTTCCTTACCGTGATTCTGTGCTCACTTGGTTACTTAAGGTAAGTGCTCTGATCTTGGGTTTTTTTAAAGAGAAATAAGGGGGAGAAGAATTCCTTTCAATGCAATAAAACGCGGTTCTTTTGCCTTGTTTTTGATGTTTTGCCTTCGTTTTGACGTTAACCGTGATGGTCTTTGGAAAATGGGCTGGATGTTAAGCCATTAGTACCTCGAAATACATTCTGCCTTCTGCTGGCCTGGAATGGCCTAAAAAATAAGGATTTAAAAAAAAAAAACAACTTGGTCTTTTAAGCATCCCACACAACGTTGGGGCTAATTAAATTTGGGCTATTGCCACATACAACTGAATTTTGCATCCTGGCCTTGTTAGCTTTGAAGCTTTTGCTTAAGACTATCACCTTTTACTAATTGTCTGACATACTTGTTAGTATGTCTGGGGGTGCTGGTCGACGGGCGGCTGAAGATGAGCCAGCAGTGTGCCCAGGTGGCCAAGAAGGCCAAGGGCATCCTGGCTTGCATAAAGAATAGTGTGACCAGCAGGAGTAGGGAGGTGATTGTCCCCCTGTGCTCAGCACTGGTGAGGCCACCCCTTAAGTCCAGTTCTGGGCACCTCAGCACAAGAGAGATATCGAGGTGCTGGAGTGAGTGCAGAGGAGGGACACGGAGCTGGTGAGAGGCCTGGAGAATAAGGCTTATGAGGATCGATTGAGGGAGTTGGGATTGTTTAGTTTGGGGAAGAGGAGGCTGAGGGGAGACCTCATCACTCTCTACAACTGCTGGAAAGGGCATTGCAGAGAGGTTGGTGCTGGTCTCTTCTCACGGGCAATGAGCGCTAGAAGGAGAGGGAATGGCTGCAAGCTGCAGCAGGGTAGGGTTAGGCTGGCCATGAGGAAAAAGTTTTTCCCAGAGTGGTCAGTCAGTGGAATGGGCTGCCCAGGGAGGTGGTGGAGTCCCCATCCCTGACTGTGTTTCAGAGTAGATTGGATGTGGTGTTGAGGGATCTGGTGTAGGGGAGAACTTGTAGAGTAGGGCTGATGGTTGGACTCAATGATCCCAAGGGTCTCTGCCAACCTGAATGATTCTATGATTCTATGACTGGACTCTATTCGGTGTTCTTCTGTGGGGAAGAAAAGAGTGTGTCGTGATGGCACTTGGATGAAGATCTGTAAGGTCTCAATGAAAAGAAACCCAAAATGTTAATTATGAGTTTTATTAAAAGGAAAGCTTTTGGCTTCGTTATTCTTCCCTCATCCTGCCTACATTGGCCTTAAAGTTTGGGTTTAGATACAGCCATCATCTGGATTTTTCCTCTTCTCTGAGTAAGTGGAAGCACAAATGGAGCCACTTCTTGCCTGTCTTTCTTTTTCTTAGCTTGCCTGCTACAGCTTGAGTGGCCTTGGTTGACGGGAATTTTGAAGGATTATTGAATTAAGTGTAATATATTGATACCTGACTTCAATTTCATTTTGTTGAAAATCTTTCTCTTCCATCATTTGATTGCCAGGATGCTTGGTAACCACATCTCATAGAAATACTAACCAGGTTTCCTTTTTTCCCTTGCACCTTGTTTTATTGTTATCAAGGAGTGACTGAAATATTTGTTAGTTGAAAGATACAATCTGGGAAAGAAATGATTTTTGGCACCAGCAGCCTTTCCTTGTCCTCTTGCTTGTGTAGGCGCTCTGCCTGGATTTTGTTGTCTCAGATGCTCTGCTTTGCTTCCTCATCCATTCTTAGCAATGTTTTTAAATGTTTTTTTGAATTAGGTGTCCCTGTGACTTAACTGCACACTTAAGAAAAAGTTACTTGCAAGTTATAGAGAGGTGTGGAGATGAGAAAAGGTGTTTTCCTTTAGGAGATTTAGGGAGACCTTTTTGCAGCCTTCCAGTATCTGAAGGGGCTACAGGAGAGCTGGTGAGAGACTCTGTCAGGGAGTGTGGTGATAGGATGAGGGGTAATGGTTTTAAATTGAAAGAAGGGAGATTTAGATTAGATATAGAAAGAAAATCTTTGGTGTGAGGGTGGTGAGACCCTAGAACAGGTTGCCCAGAGAAGCTGTGGAAGCCTCATCCCTGGGAGTGTTCAGTGCCAGGCTGGATGGGGCTTTGAGCAACCTGGTCTGGTGGGAGGTGACCCTGCCCAGGGCTCTTCCAACTCTGACCATTCCAGGATTTGAAAACAAAGCCCACTTCAGAAATTCAGTAAAATAAAATCTCTGCTCTTATAACCTCTTGACATCCACAAGCATTATCTTTCATTTTTGTCAGTGCTGTCTTTTGGAACGTTTTAGCATGACTGCTGTGGAACCATTTATTTCTTCTCCCCAGTGTCAACATCACAGATACTGGACATCAAATAGTACAGTCAGGAGGAGTGCAGAAAAATGCGAGTGGCAAAACAGAAATAGTGTCTGTGCTTTTCTGCAGTAAAATCTATCCTCATCTCACGGTGTTCCTTGCCCTAAGGCTTTCTTAGTGTTTAAATATATGTATGCCTCCATATATTTACACTGAGTTTTTAATTAAACTAGTGCTTTTTGGCTCTGTAGAGATGGGAACAAACCCAACAGACAGCTTGGCTTTCTTCCCGTGGTACGTGTGCTCGGGTTCCTGATGGGGCTGCAATACTCCCAGTGAGCGGAGTGGAAACTTCCCTCACGGATTTCTAGGGTTGTTGTTAGAATTTAGGACTCGAGGGAATGGCCACAAGTTGCACCAGGGGAGATTTAGATGAGATGTCAGGAGAAACTTTTTCTCCCCAGGAGTGGTCAGGCACTGGAACGGCCTCCCCAGAGAGGTGGGGGAGTCACCGTCCCTGGCAGTGTTCAAGAAGTATCTGGACAAGGTGCTACAGGACTGTGTTTAAGAGTAGATTGGATGTGGTGTTGAGGGTGTAGGGGAGAACTTGTAGAGCAGGGCTGATGGTTGGACTTGATGATCCCAAGGGTCTCTTCCAACCAAAATGATTCTAAGACATGATTTAGTAGCTCAGTGGGCAGGATTGGTGACAGGAGGACAGTTGGACTAGATGATCTTGTAGGTCCTTTCCAACCTTGTGTTTCTATAATTCTGTGATTCTGTGAATTCCTTCTGCTGTTCTGTTTCTAGGCAGATGCTTTGAGTGGGCTGAAATTCCTGTTCAGCACCTTTCTGATGCCGTGTGGCCTCTCTGCCCATGGCCACACGCAGCCTGTGCTTTCCCTCCCAAAGAGAAGCCGCACTTTTCGTTCTGCCTTCTTTCAAGCAAACCTTCTTTGTGTCTCTAGCATCCACCCAACAAAAAGTTTGGGGCTTTTGCAATTTTTACAAACAAGCTTGTTGAAGGAGAAGCTTTATTTTGAAAAGAGAAAATTTATACTGGGTTTTTTTGGGGGTTATTTTCTATTAAAGATCAGAGGAGGGGTTTATTCATTTAAAGAGGCCTGCTTGTAGAAGCCATGAGCTGATGGGTTATGTTTCTCTCTAGCTTTCAGCTTCTAATTATGATGCCAAGGTGGAGTAAATATGTTCTGGCACCAGAAGTGTCTGTCATGTAGAGTCTCTCCACAAATCTGAGAAACCAAGAAGGTTCAGGAGACCTCAAGATCTGTCAGTTTGCATTTAATTTTGTTGAGGATCTTTGGACAGAAGTACCAGGTGAAAGATAGCAGAGGCAGCAGAGGGCTACCGGAGCA
This sequence comes from Jacana jacana, assembly GCA_013400555.1. Lineage (NCBI taxonomy): Eukaryota > Metazoa > Chordata > Aves > Charadriiformes > Jacanidae > Jacana > Jacana jacana. Next base: position 265,959 of record VZTM01000865.1, on the reverse strand, counting down.
GTAGTGAAGCAGCAATGATCGGTATGGTCAATATGTGACTGCCCACTGGAGCAGCCAGGCTGCTGTCAAGTTATCTTAGACATCATGCCACCAAAAAAAGAGAGTCTCAAGGAAATACTTAGAGGGGTGTTTTAATGATTGGTAGGGAAAGCTACGTGTGCGCTCTGTAATTGAAATGGTTAGACAAGCAGCTAATGTAGTCAGATTGTTCTAATGGCAACGCCTGACCTAGTTTTCATGGGTTATTGAAGATGAAAGTTAATAGCATGGTCCAGCTCAGAAAGGGATATTGGGTTAAAAAAGAAAAAAAAAAGATAAATAATGAAAACCAGAATGTTTTATCCTTTGGCCAAAAATGTAAGCTGCAATTTCGCCATCAATATAAAGATTGAACGCTGCCTTCCTGCCTTCCCCCACTTGCCCGACACACTGCTTTGCAGGAATGTGGTTTCACACCCTTCTTCTCTGTCAACCAAATTCCAAGAGGGTAATTTCTTACATAACTTGATTTGGATTCGTGAGCTGCCTGAGCAAGGGGAAGGGAAGAGCCCCGTCCTGACGTGGTTTTAAGAATGAAATCAACTGTGTTGTTTATGAGGAGATCTTGAAGTAATTTAATGTCAGTACTTATTGGAGACATCTCACTTCCAGTCTTTAAAATGAAATACTCTGAATTCATCATGATCTTTCCTGAACTCCTTCGATAGTACCTGAGAAGTCTAATGCTGAAGTGCTCACATTTCTGGTTTGTAAACCTCAGCAGAAAACATAGAAGTAAACCTTTGAAGCCCTTACCATAAACCCCCCCCAAAGGCACTGTTTTCATTCCTATTTAAACAAAAAAATATTCTGAAATGGCACTTCCTAAAAAATCTATTGAAAATAACAACTTTCCTTGATTTACACAGCTTAAAATACTAACTTGGAACGGAGGAGCTCTGACAAAGATGTTTGTGTTACTGGTTGCCCCCATCTACCCCCAACCCTTGGTTATTATTTGCTGCCTAAGTTTGTTGGCCAGGTAAAACGAGAGAAACCTTCTGTGTTAATTGTACAACCTCTCCCACTTTCCAGGACAGCCTTGGTGGTAACAGCAAGACCGCCATGGTAGCCACGGTGAGCCCAGCAGCAGACAACTACGATGAGACCCTTTCAACGCTGAGGTACGCGGACCGGGCCAAGAACATCGTTAATCACGCGGTGGTGAACGAAGACCCCAACGCTCGCATTATCCGGGAGCTCCGGGAGGAAGTGGAGAAGCTGAGGGAACAGCTCACAAAAGCAGAGGTACAGATTTAAGTCAGGGTTCAGCCAGTATGTCCTGCAAGAACCCCCCTTGTCAGGACTTGCTGACCTGGCTCCCTCTCCATTTTTCTGCACGTCTGTCTTGAAACACGGGCGGTGACAGGAGATACCAGGTTCTGTTTGAACGCCTTGTCGAGCAATCTCATTTACAGGGTGAGGTACAGATCCAAAGCAAGAGGCTGCAGAGCAGGAGTAGGGCTGGAGTCTGAAGACTGTGTGGTTTATAGGCAGAGATTCACCAGCTATGTAGCTACATCCTGTGATGTAGCTACATCTGTAGATACAACTGAATTCACAGTTAAATAAATCTTGTTTACAANGACTGTGTGGTTTATAGGCAGAGATTTACCAGCTATGTAGCTACATGCTGTGAGATGTGAATTCAGTTAAATAAATCTTGTTTACAGGCTCTAACTGTCCTCAACAATTAATATGTTGAATATTGTCACCATCCCTGACTGTGTTTCAGAGTAGATTGGATGTGGTGTTGAGGGATCTGGTGTAGGGGAGAACTTGTAGAGTAGGGCTGATGGTTGGACTTGATGATCCCAAGGGTCTCTTCCAACCTGAATGACTCTTATGATTCTATCTGCATAGCTACCTCGATGGAATCGTGGAAGGAATATGGTCTAAATGTTAGATGAAGACCAAGACATAGTGTCATTCTGAGGTGTGTTCTCAAATGGGACAAAGCAACAGTGATATAATCCCTCTGTTGTGCAATTCAGGGGAAAAAAAAGATGATTTCAATGTTTGCCTCATGAGGAATTCAGGGAATGCTGGCTGTGAGATTAGAAAGGACTAGTGAATTTTGGACTGCTCTCATCTGAGCTACACTATATTCTAAGTGCCCCATAAGTATATATCCGCTTCTCTAAAGTATCTCAAGTTAAATAACTAAAAATTCCTCTAAAATATGAACCACAGACTTCACGGTGCTCTGAGAGATGCAAACACTCCCCATTTGCTTCAGTTGTGAGAATTAATGCCAAAATAATGGCAGCTCTCCAAAATAATGAAGTAGTGTTTCCTAAATATGAAGTAATAAGTATTTCCTGTCCCAAGTACTAACATCCCACCCTCGTTGTCATCTCTGTGGCATTGACAGAGCATGGAAAAAGCGGTGCTGTTGGCTATTAAGAGGTTGCAGAGTGAAGGTCAAAAGCTCCACTCACGGTCCTGTTCTCCTTTCCGTTTATTACTTGTTCCCTCCTAATTCTTCTTACAGAGATGTGCACAAGTAATTGTTTTAAAGTCATCAAAAACATTGACCCGTCCTGACAGTTCAGGTTACATTTTGGAAGCTCGTTTCCAAATATAGAGGTTACCAAGTTACAGCTTTGTTGGTTGGGTTTTTTTTTTCCCCCTTTGGTGCCAGTATCCTTTTTTCTCCTTAAACAACCAGGGCAGAACAGAACTTGACAGTTTACTTTGGTTTTTCCCCCCTCAGGAGGTTAAGGCATTATCCTCTTTTTCCCTTTCCTTTTCTAATCCACACATTTTCATCTTTTCTTGTCATAATTAATATCACATGTTTTAATTTGTCTGTGCTGAGACCAGTAGTTTGTCCTTCCTAAGCTGGGAATTTAGGCTAACTGCTTTCAGCAGAGGAGCACCACTGCTGCTCTGCTGTGAATCTGGGCCCGTGTATCTGCTGTTTGTATTAGTGTGGTTGGGATTAGGAGAATTATTTAGCTCATTTTATAGTTGAAGCACATGAAAACATTGAGTAATTTTTCCCTGGATCCAAATAAATGGGCAAGACTCAGACCTTGAGAGTAACTGGGCTTCACCTTGCTCTGCTCCACAGCCCAGCACCTTTGCACTGATCATGTTTCATGAATCTTTGGTTTGGAGACTGCTTTGGCTTCACTTTCCTTCCTGGGTGGAATCCATACAATCATAGAATGGTTTGGGTTGGAAGGGACCCTTCAAGATCATCCAGTTCCAACGCCCCGCCCTGGGCAGGCACACCTCCCACTTGACCAGGTTGCCCAAAGCTGTCCTTTTTACCCAGTATTTAGATATTTGAGATATTCAACCAGAGAAAGACTCGAAGGGACGCATCAGCTGACAGTTCTGAGACTGTTGTGTCTTGAGGCAGAGGAAACTCCTGTCTTAAAACAGGATTTTCCACTCCTGGCATTTGCTCCTTTTCTGTAATGGGGCCACTCTCTTTGATTTGGGTTCCTGTGAGGGCTTTGGGGTTTTGTGGTAAGGAAATATCTGATGAGGAACGATGCTTGCATTGTTTAATTGGCTTTGCATAAATACCTGCCAGCCAAAACCACTTTCATCTTGTTAGCAGTAATGAAATAACGACATGAGGAACTCCACAGCCTTCCTGTTCGAGGTAGTGTGGGAGGAATATACCAGTGTGGAGGCTGGAAGAAGTAAATACACGTAGTGTAAAAGTCATGGCCTTTCCATTTTTGGAGTGTTTCTCAAACTGGTCCGTGGATGGAACGTGAGCCTCTCACTATTTCACAAACCAAAATTAGAGCTGTGATGGATTGGTGAGAAGATGGAATTCCAGTGTCCAGAAGTACATCATAAGCCTTCTTTTGATATTCCCTCTGTAAAACGCAGCTGTAGAAGCTGATAACCAGAACACCTCAAATGCCTTGGTATTTGCTACAGAAAGAAAATAGCTTATAAAATTGTAGAGTGGTTGGGATTGAAAGGGATTTAAAGATCATCCAGTTCCAACCCCCTGCCCTGGGCAGGGACACCTCCCAGCACACCAGGTTGCTCAAAGCCCTATCCAGCCTGGACTTGAACCCCTCCGGGGATGGGGCAGCCACAGCTTCTCTGGGCAAGCTCACACCCATCAGGCCATATCAAAAGGAAGAGTAAAAATCTTTTTAGCAGACTTGTAGCTGAAGTGACTGAGATTTAGGTGTCATTTTCAGGGAACGAGAGCTGAGAGGATGGTGGCCAGCCAGGTCAGCAGTGTCTGAGAAACAGGATTGTCTTAGAAATAAATCATTTGGAAGACTCATACTGGTTTAGAAATGAGTTTGCTTTTGAGTATCTTTGTGCCAATCTGCCAGTATCATGTGATTGGTTTGCATTGAACTTTCGAAACTCCACTTTAGCATCTGTACTTGAAACTCATGAAACGAACTTTTTGGTGGGTTCTGCATTTATATGTGATATGTGTTTTAAAAACCCCTTCACTTACTGATAACCATGCCTTGGAAAATGAATAAAGTTCCCTTTCTTTTTTCCCCATCTGTGTGACAGCATTGGGAAAAAAACCCAAGCACAAGAAGCTGACTTGTTTTATTTGCTTTTGTTTCTGCAGGCTATGAAATCACCGGAATTAAAAGAACGATTGGAGGAATCGGAAAAGTTGATTCAGGAAATGACCGTGACCTGGGAAGAAAAATTAAGAAAAACTGAGGAGATAGCACAGGTTTGCTTTCTTTTTTTCCTTTTTTTTTATCCCTCTTCCCTATTTTGTATGAAAAATAGGTTTGTTTCCTTTGTCTGTCAGCTCGTGGAGATTGCCTGAATCTCTCCCCACGTTTATGGGTAAGTAGGTCAAGCCTAACTGCCCTTTTGAAAAGCTTCACTTAATTCCTGTGATAGCTGGGTGCCTCCCAGATTACTGTTCCAGCAACAATAACAAATTGTCACTGTATGCAAATGGAGGAGTTGTTTGAAAAAATAATAATCCATGGCTGAGAGGATTACAGGGATCGTGTGTTCTTCAGACAGTGAAATAGTTGTTTGTGACGGAAGATGGAGCATTGAGAGCGGTAAATGCACGGGTATGTGAAGAGTGCCTCCATACAGCAGGCAAAGGGCATTCAGAGCATTAAAAATTAGAACAGTTCAGGACCCCTGTGTGTTTTAAGACCTGGCAGACTGATACTTAGGGCCTCAGACTGTAATTGAATATGATGGTTACGTTGAAAAAAGCATTCAGGTCACCGTGAGTATTGCATGACACTTCCAGTCCTCAGGAGACAAATGCTGATGTGTGTATTTCCCCCTTTGGAGGGGGAGGACTGTTGAAAGGTGATGAATAGCCTGTAATAAATAAGGAGAAAACAGAGCCTCCCAATACAAAGCCCTCTTGTAGATGACACCATCAGAACAGACTCCATTGACTTTAGTCAAGACCCGTTGGAAGAAGTGCTGCTCGTGACTACGAGGGCTTCCTGGCTGTTAATGGTTAAACACCCTCCCTGTGCATAAGGGTGAAAAACACTAATAATAATATGAATGAGGGTGATGATAATAAGAATAAAATTCTGCCCAATAGCTGCTGGGGCATAGAAACCCTGAGTGTGTGAGGAGGTTGAAGGACGGGAGTGATGGGCTCAACGCTACAGACTGAATCTGCCTTGATGTTTGCAGGTAGCTGCTCGCTTGAGTTCTCTTCCTCTTGGTCTCTAAGTTCTCAGCCTTAAGTGATGTTTCAGAGCTGGGAGTTTCATTAACCTTGCAGTTGTAGAAAAAGTGAGAGTTTTTAATTTTTTTTCTCAGAGGGAGGGATAAGGATTAGTGTTTGTGCGGTGCAGGGCTGTTTCCAGACCGCTTGGAAGGCAGTGGAAGGAACCTTCTGACACCTTCTGTAGGTGTGGTGGGTTGAGCCTGACTGGCCACCCCGTGCCCATCAAAGCCAGTCTGTCACTCCCCTCCTCAACTGCGTAGCAGGAGAGAGAAATACAATGAAAAGCTTGTGGGTGGAGGTGAGGAAGGTCACTCACCGGTTACCATCACAGGAAAAACAGACTCAGCTTGGGGAAATGAGTTTAATTTATTACCAATCAAATCAAAGCAGGATAATGAGAAATAAAAACTAAACCCAAAAGCACCGTTCCCCTGCCCTTCCCTTCTTCCCAAGGCTCAGCTTCACTGCTGACCTCTCTCCTTCCTCCTCCCAAGTGGTGCAGGGGATGGGGAATGGGGGTTGTGGTCAGTCCATCACACCTTGTCTCTGCCACTTCTTCCGAGGAGGAGGAGGAGGAGGACTCCTCACACTCTTGAGGAAAGGATGGTTCCTCATAAAGCATGAGGGCCATCATTTGTTGAGATGAAGGAGCGTAAGGGCTCAAAGCCTTAAAGGCTCAGTGTGTGAATAGGCAGCTTTTCACATTTTCAGTGAGCATTTGACATACATTAAAAGTGTGTTGATTATTTCAGCTAATTAACATTAGGTGTTGAGCAAAAGTTAACAGAAACTGGCTCGTTTTCTTTCAATGGATCCTACGAGATTTACACTGTGGGCCAAGGGCTCCTTTGTGCAACACTTTTATCTCTGTCTGTGGATAATAAAGAACTATGTGAACTTCAGAGCCTGGCACTGGTGATCGGAAGGGAGATCTTTGACATCGCGCTGCAGTTTCTCCTCTTGTTCTTTGTTTTTCTCTCTCTCTGTCACACACACAGGACTTTTTCTTACAAAGACATTATGTTAGTTCTGTCTGTGGGGAGACAGAGTAGAGAAAATCAAGAGGAGTTTTGCTTGGTCTTCTTTGCTATTTTAACCTTGACCAGCCCTGGTACAACTCTAGTGCTGAACAGAGAATTATACTGAAGAGTCTGACATACCAAGTGGTACAATACAAAGCAGAGTGGTAGGTAAAGTTTAGAACCTTCATAAACATTCCAGCATTATTCCTATATAATGCTTTAATTTATTTTTTTTTTAAGTCTTAGCATCATGGAAATGCCTCTGCAAGTCTCTTGTATTTATTTTGCTTACTTGTTTTACCCTCCCCTGTTCCTGCTTCCCCCTTGTCATTCTGGGAGAGGCCTCCCGTGTTTATTTTTCAAATTTTCTTTGCTCACTGGGGATAGTGAGTCTGTTTTCAGTTTCTGTATGATCCTGGGAACAATTCTCAACATTTCTATCTCTTTTTTTCTTTTTCTCTTTCCCTTCTTTTTTTTTTTGTAGAAGAATCCCTTTCTGTTCTTAAGTCAGAAATGTTTAATGTTCCTCTTTCACTGCTCTGGTCTTCACCCAAACACTTCCCTTTGAAAGATGTACATTTTTGCACAGTGATGCTTTGTTGTCGAATTCTGTGAAGTCTATTGACAAGAACAAAACCCCATCCAAAATGCTACTATTCTTGTTCAGCAGGAAGTGGTATTTGCATTACTTAAATAGCAGGTTGCCAGTTTTTTGTCATTTTGATTGCTGCGGAATAAAAGATAGACATGGAGCTTGACTTGGCAGGGATTTCACTTAACTTGTGGCTTTTTCGCTCCGCAGAGAAAATAAAGGGCTCTAGAGAGGTCTTTGTGGGAGCGCTTTGCTGTTCCAGTGAGGTCATGGAGAAGCTCCTACAGTACTGCAGTGTCCTGCTTTCAGCTGCTTTTTCATTTTTCACTAGGAAAACACAACCCTGCGAGACCACAGCACGTAGCCCTCTGAGACCAGAGGTGGAAGGAGAAGAGAAATTACAAATACCCTGATCAAAGCTCGCTATAACTCAGGTTTTTTCTGTCTAAACTATCGCAGAAGAGTTGTCTTTTTCAGAAGTAGCTGCCCATCGTTTTGGCTTGTGGCTTTAGCAGAGGGGAATGCGTTTCCAAAGGGCTCTACATCCATCAGCTTAATTTTTTGATGGCTACTCTCTTGCAGGAGCGTCAGAAGCAGTTGGAAAGTCTTGGCATATCTCTTCAGTCTTCTGGAATAAAAGTTGGGGATAATAAGTGCTTCCTGGTTAATTTGAATGCAGATCCAGCTCTCAATGAACTCCTGGTATACTATTTAAAGGTAAAAATAAATATTGAGTAATATATATATATATATATATATATGCACGTTTTTTTTAATAGAAGTAGACTTGCCATTGGCAAGGTTTACTAAGAGAATGTTATAAAAACTGCATATCTAAAGCCATCTCTGATACACACCACCTCCTTAAAAATAACATGAGGACAACCTTCTTATTGCAAGTTTAATTCTGTGTATCAGGGGAAGATTTGGGGGGTTTATGTTTGGGATTTTGAAAGAAATTTAGATGCTCTCTTTCATAAACTGTCTTCTGGGGGGGCGAGGGGGGGTGTTCATGCCAGCTTTCACAAGGTTTTACCCAGAAAAGTGTTCTGTTTGGGCATTTCATGAAGCAGCTTGCTTTTCTGCCTGTAGAGCAGACTTCAGTTTATAAACTGGATTTTTATTCCTCTTCGTGCAACACGCCAGGAGTGAAAACCGAGTTCCCCTCTGCCGTAGTGCTCCTGCTGCTGCTGTGTCCCCTTTCCTGATGCTAAACATAAAACACAGAATGTGACTCTTGGACTCTGCACTGAAACGTTTTGAGCAGTTGATTCTGCTTTAACAAACTGTCGCCGTGATCTGGGGCCAGGAGGAGGAATGAGATGCTCCCGTTTTTGAGTCACGTTTTAGAACACGGGTTCTGAAGAAGTAGCAGTGCAAGAGCCCTGGCATTCCCAGCTCCACATGGAGTCATTCTTTCCTCTTTGAAGTGGTCTGTAGGAACCACTTTTGAGAGGAGGAACTCTCAAAACAGCTACAGAATTAGCAGTCGGGCTCAAAGATGGTTTTGGTTTTGCTTTTAGTCGGTCTTAGGAAATACATGATCCTCTCTGATCCCAGTCAGAGTTGCTGTGTGGTATCTCAGCTAAAGCGAGGGAAAGAACTTCCTCAGTGTTGTATCTGCTGAAAAGCATTAAAAAGGGCAAAAGAGCTGAGGTTTTGGGAGAAGAATTGAATCCTTTCTGGGCGCTTTGCACGTAGGTGCCCAGAGCGTGACTCAAGCTGCTAAATCAGCCTCACCCCTGACAGCAGCACCCACTGCTGGGGCAGTTACTGGGAATATAAACCATGAGCACATAGAAGCCAAACCCCACTCCAAAAACTGGCCTTGGCCCATCAGTACCAGCAGAATAATCTCTGGTGGTACCGAGAAACCCCCTTTGTGTGGGGTGGGTTTTGGGCATTTCACTTAGGCTTTAATTTTTTATTATTCTTTTATAACCCAAACTCATTTTGTTGGTTGAGAACTTTGGTGCAGAAGTCCCTGAGCTTTGAAACTCTTTTGATAAAATGATTTAATACCTACTTTTTGCCTAGAATTCTGAGGTTAAACTGCCTTGCTTCTCAGAGCAGATATCTTGCCCACGTTCTCTTTAACGCTGAGCAGCTTGTGTACCAGTTCCTGTAAGCCCCAAAGAACAACTTGGTCTGACTTATCTAAACTATTGTGTCTGTTCCTCCAAAATTGCTCAGAGATGCCTAAAAAAAGAAACAGATGAACTGGGGCAAGTGTGGAGTGATCCTTCCTCTGCCAAATCCCTCCTGCCACGGATACTTCAGGAATTTCCTAAGCCTTGGGAGTGACCTAGATGGAACCTGTGTCATAGCCGTGGGTCTCACCTGGCTTAATTCCTCTCTGAACTCCTTTACTCTTTTGGCTTCTACAACATCCCAAGGCACTGACTTCCACAACTAAATTATAGAAAGCTCTTCATCTTTGGATTTAACTGTTGCCTCTAAAGCTTCCTGAGTGTTTCCTTCTTGTTACTGTGAGACGGAGCGAGGATTTGCTTGCAATGTTTCGTCCTCCTTTTTCCCCCTCTATGGGAAGCTCTTTAAGAGCTTTCAAATTTTGGAACTGGGTGATAAGATACATCAAGAAGGAGAATAGGTGAGTTAGAACTAGTGAACTTGTGCAGCCTGTTGCTAACATCCCAATTATTTTTTCCCAGGAGCACACGCTAATAGGCTCAGACAACTCTCAAGATATCCAGCTGTGTGGAATGGGAATTCTTCCAGAGCACTGCATTATAGACATCACCCCAGAAGGACAGGTTATGTTAACACCTCAAAAGAATACTAGGTAAGGGAATAAAATATAGCTCCAGGTTGTATGGTGATTGTAGTTTTATCTAGTATTTTATGGTTAGTGGTGCAAAAAGATAATCGGAAATTGAACTTCTCCATGTCATCTGAAACGAGGAACTTCTACTTCCTGTATCCTGCTTTTATGCTTAATTTTGTCACATGCTCCTCTGTTGGGTCAAGTCTTTCGTTCTCAAGAGGTTTCTCTCAGTGACGGTGTTTGTAGTCGAAGTTTTCAAAGGGAGGATGTGCTTTCAGCAAGTAGATACTCACTGATTTGCAGCTGTGCAGATGCAGCCCTATCAACATTTGAATTCATTTTCTAGGAAATCTGTTGATATGCAAAGAGCTGCTGAAGCATTTGTTGCCTTATTTGATTAAGTAGCAGTACTTGAAAAGCAGATGGTATATTCAAATAGATCACAAAATGGCATGCACCATCAGCATCTGCAGTAATTTATTGTTAGCTACACAAAGCTCACATTTACTCTGATGTGTAGTTCATCCTGAGCAGGAGATAGGACTGGAGGACACCCTGAGACGCCCTTCGAATTTGAGTGCTCCTATGACCCTGCTTTCAGACGGGATCTGACTCTGAACTAAAAGCAGTTTCCTATTCTTCTAATTACTTTCTGGTCTTTCAGCTATATACGTAGCAAAGTTCTCTCATGTCTCATTCAAATGATTCTATTTTGTGTCTATTTCAAAGTAACATGAAAAGTATTTATTTCCAGTGACATCATCTTTTCTCAGGCCCCTCATTTTTAAGCTGTAATTATGCTCCCCAGACGTAGCTGCTGTCATAATATCGATCCAAAAGTACTGGACTCAATAAGCTTAAGCAATCAAAAGAAGCTGATTTTGAGGAGTTTATGAAACAGCAGAGGGCAGGTGAATGAAGTTTCTGGGGGTATTTGTCCTCTTTGCAATCCCTAAAGCTGTTTTCCTTCTTTAACTGGTGACAATAAAGGAAGTAGTACTGGAAAAAAAAATAAGCCTTCTATAGATGTTATAAATGTTTACCTTTTCACAGGACGTTTGTAAACGGTTCTGCTGTCCTGTGTCCCATCCAGCTGCATCATGGAGACAGAATACTGTGGGGAAACAACCACTTCTTCAGGTACAGCAGTTATTAAAAGAAATTGTAAGTTTGCCCCAATTTTGGTGTATGTTAAGGCATAAGGAAGGACGACAGCGGAGCATTCCGGCTGCAGGAGGAGGTGGTTTCTTTTCCATTGGGATTTTGGAGGCCACGGTGATGTTTGGCTGTCCTTGGTTGCTGCCTGCCACAGCAAGTGTGCATGATTTTAGCTACAGAGCAATAGGTTGACTCAACTTCCTCTGTTTTCAAGGGACCAAAACCTTGCTGTAGGTACTAGTGCTAATATCTCACTGAAGAGATTGCATTTTGGAGCTGATATTTCAATGTGGTTCGGTACCACATTCATACTAGGACCTTTCTCTCCCACAGTGCAAATACTACACTCAGGCTTTGACTCTGATAGGTTCTCTTTTGGATCTTGCAGTTAAGGTGGTAGATTTTTAACCCCTCTTTTACAGTGATCTGGGTCTTACAAGGGCACCAGGTTCTCCCTCTGTTCTCTGGAATTCCAGCTCCAGCCATACCTGAGCCCTTCCTGTATCCAGCAGCATCACTGGCAGAAATTTTCTTTGAAAGACTGTATTCCTGAAACCCTCTGTTTCTGGGCTGAAATACCTTAAAGATGAAAGGATTTAAATGGTAATCTAAAACTTAATTGGTTTCTCTTATGCTAGAAAGAAGAATCCACATAAAAAGTGGGATGTAATTCCATTGTTGCCTCTAAATTATTTGGATATGGGGTGACTGAAAAAAAAATCATGGTTATCTATAAACTATATGGTTGGTAACATCAGGTACTCTAAAGTATAGAATGGACAGGTTTGCCTTGAACTCCCCTCTTTATTCTGAGTAAAACTACACTCACAGAAGAACAATAAATTTTGAAAGGGAAAAATCTACCTGTTTGGACAGTCTGCTTAATTTTAACAATCTTTGAAAGCAACCCGTTGTTTCAAGGTTGAGCCATTAATAATTCTTTAACAATTTTCCTCTTGCTTAAAGGCTGAATTTGCCAAAGAAGAAAAAGAAGGCAGATCACGAAGAGGAAGAGCGAGACAACTCCATGAAGTGCAGCAATAGCGTTGAGCAGCTGGACACAGACGGGGACAATTCCAGTGAGGTGTCAAGTGAGATTAACTTCAGTTATGAGTATGCCCAGATGGAAGTCACGATGAAGGCTCTTAGTAGTAATGGTAAGAAGCAGCAGAAACCACTAGCAATAGGTACTGGGTAGGAGGTTACATTTTCAGGGACTCTTAACCACAGACTTTTTCCCTTGTAACTTCCTACTGGAGAGTTTTTCATGTGAATGATTCATCGTAGCCAGTTTTGCACTTGAAGGAGGGGAAAAAGCCACCACTGAATGTTTTCTTTGGCAGTTCTTGTTGAGCAAAAAGCCAAAAACCGAAATATCGGTGGAACTACAGCCTCAAATCAAAGTGGTTTCACTTTGTTGTTTATTTTTCTTTTGTTATGTCTCACTCTGGCATTAACTGTAGCGATTTCTGTCTCTGGAACCAGTTCCTCTGTTTTTGTGGCCTCATGTAGCTATCCCAGAATGGCATTATTTTGGGAAACGGAAAGAAAGATTTTTTCAGCTTGGTCTTTCCCTTTTCTCAATTATCTTCAATCATCCATCCAATCTGTTCAGTAGATGTTTATTTTAGACCACAGCTCAGCAGCATGGTTTTTAGTCTGCATTACAGCAAAAACATAATCTCTTCCTCCTTTCATATGCTAACTGTGTTTATTCTCTAGGACCTTCTTCACCAGGGATTTCAGTGGCTACTGCAGTCCCTATCTTGGATGACTGCAGATACAGAATGGGGAAGGGAGGCATTAAATTGTAGCTACTTGTGCCTTACTCAAGGTCATACAGAGTAGCAGAACACGGGAAAGATCCCACATTCCCAAATCCTCTCTCCCCCCGGGTGTCTCTCTCTTGTCTCTCACTCATGACACGATTCCCTCCGTTTAGTTTCATGGTTCCCAGGTGTTTGACCCCCAGAAATACTAGCTTCTCTTTGTGTTCAACATCTGCTCTAGATCCCATGCAGTCCATCTTGCAAAGCCTGGAGCAGCAGCACGAGGAGGAGAAGAGATCGGCGCTGGAGCGGCAGAGGCTGATGTACGAACACGAGCTGGAGCAGTTGCGAAGGCGGTTGTCGCCGGAGAAGCAGCATCTCCGCAGCATGGACAGGTTCTCCTTCCATTCCCCCAGCTCTCAGCAGCGCTTACGGCAGTGGGCAGAGGAGAGGTGGGTAAAGGCACCCAACCATCAGGATGCTCTTCAGCTTTTCACCAAAAATTCACCAGCTCTTCAGCGCTGGTGAATTCTGCAGGATTGTAATCGGGTTGCGCAGCCCTGCCAAAGCTCTGAGGGGATTCCTGCAGGGGGCTGGGCAGGACAGAGCGAAAATGTGAGGACAATTAGACCTGTCATGCTAGAAAAACTGAGCAGAGCGCCTGCTTTATTGTTAAGGAGAACTTCTGTCCCGTTCAGCAATAAATTTGAGTAAAGATGAGGTGATTGAAAGGAATTTTGGGACTCCCATACGAGTTTGTTCTCCCGGGGGTGATGACTCAGCTGCTGGAAGGTTGTTTTTCCTCTTGATTCACGTCCATCTGTCTGACCTGGGTAGGTCTTGGCAACCAGAAAAGTGCAGAAAGAGAAGGAAGTAAGAAGATGATACAAAGAATTTTGATCCAGAGCATTACCAAACCTGTTTAATAACCACAGAGGGGCTGCTGTCCTCTTTCCCTCTTCTGAGGCAATTGCACTGAGGTTATTTACTTCAGCCTCTAAATGATCATTTCCAGTGTTACTGATATAAAGAGCAGCTGCAGGAGGAAGATGAAGCAATGGGTATGGTAAAGACATTGTAATGAGAAAATAAAAATCTCATTTATATGGCTAGAGAAATGACTTTCAAAATAGCAAACATTTGAGCTGGTCTAACAAGATGTTAGCTGCCCTCTCTGGGGTATTTTGTGGTCCTGGATTCCTGTGCTGCACACTTGGTGCTCTCTCACCCTTGCCAGCGTGTGAGTGAGTGTCTGAATTCACAGTACCTGAATATTCATGGTACCTGAATAAATGTTTCTCTGTAAGACAGAGCACCCGTGGCTGCAGGGGGGGGGAATAAGCCACACGGGAGCTGACTGCTCAGCAGGGGCATGGAGAAGTCTCCAAAGCCAGCAGCATGCTGGTGTTCATGCTGCTGAATTCATATGGGTAGTCTCTGGGGGGGGTTTCCCCTCAGAAGAAATGCAATTTAGTTCACCTGATTTTTTTTTTGTGTTAAAAAGCTGGATGTTAAGACTCCTTCCTGTCAAGTGATCATTTGTTATGCCCCATTTCAATACTTTTTTCCTGTCTCCCCCTCCATATCTCTTTCTTTTAGAGAAGAAATGTTGACCCACAGCCTGAGAAAGCTGCGAGAGCAGATTGTTAAAGCCAATTTGTATGTGAGAGAAGCCAATTTTATTGGAGAGGAACTGGACAAGAGGACGGAGTATAAAGTTACCCTCCAGATCCCAGCTTCAAGCCTTAATGCCAACAGTAAGGTAAGGGAGCCCGAATGGATCTAAATTCTTCAGTAGCTTTGCCCCTCAGCATTCATATCTGCTGTGTTTTGACTCTAGTGTTCTAGATAGTTTGCCAGTCCCATTCTATTCTATTCTATAGACATGATATATTCTGTTAAGTATTGCTGTGTTAGCACATGCTGCATCCTAATCTTATTTTGTTACCATGAAAATCTTATCCTGTGCTAACTTACTGATAAACATTGTGGTGCAAGACCTTGCTGCAGGTGTTGAAGTTCATACCTGCTTCTGTTGCAGAGTGATAAAAGCTGTGGAGGTTGGGTAACCTCTATTTCAAGTATTTACCATCCCTTTGTGGACATTTGGCTTTGCATCATCCTAGTGAGCTGAGAGAATGCTGCCATCTGTGTGGAGAGGGTTTGGGTGATTTGTTTCAGGCACCTTAGAAATCTTGGAAGGAGGGAACTGAAACCAGATTTCCATAGAGTCACAGAATGGTTTGGTTTGGAAGGGACCTTAAAGACCATCCAGTGCCACCCCCTGCCCTGGGCAGGGACACTTCCCACCACACCAGGGTGCTCCAAGCCTTTCCAACCTGGCCTTCAACCCCTCCAGGGATGGGGCAGCCACAGCTTCTGTGGGCAACCTGGGCCAGGGTCTCACCACCCTCACACCAAAGGAGTTCTTCCCCACCTCTCAGGTCCATCTCCTCTCTTTCAGTTTAAAACTGCTGCCCCTCATCCTATGACTCCCCTCCCTGATGGAGAGTCCCTCCCCATATCTCCAGTAGGCCACCATGTCTCAGAATGGCTACCTAAGCTGGTATTATTTCTTTTCTTAAGGTCAGCTCAGTATTTCAGTGATACTCAGGCTGTCAGTAGTACAGGAGATGTATTTTATTCCAGGATTGGAATTTTTATCAGTCTTTTTAGAAGTTTCTCTCATCTGCTTGTTTTTCTTGCAGTCTTCTGGCACATGTAGAAGCAGGAGGGTGAAGAGGGAGGGTGTCTGCACTAGCTGAAAGTTGCCAGTAGTAACCGTAGCGGGAGCTCCAGGCCTGCTGTAACTTGAGGAAGTTTGTGAAATGCTCAAATGTTCCTATTTCTAACACTTATGTAAGGTGAAAATCCACAGAAAGTACTGCCCTTGGCTGTGATTAGAGTTTGCAGTTAAATGGAATGCAAATATGCTGTGACAGCCAAACTCAGACTCTGTCATGCTTGAATTTGGTTGCTCAAGGTAGAATTAAAAAAAAAAAAGAACAAAACCTAGGCTTTTCCCAAAGATGTTCTCACTTCTGTATGGGTTTTAAACTACTTTTTGCTTGTTGGGACACGACTGCCTTATTGATACCTCTCAAATTATTTCACAGAGAGGCGCAATTCTCAGTGAGCCTGCGATTCAGGTGAGGAGGAAAGGGAAAGGCAAACAGATTTGGTCACTGGAGAAGCTGGAAAATCGATTGGTAGATATGAGGGATCTTTACCAGGAGTGGAAAGACTGTGATGAAAACAACCCAGTAAGTAAAAATTACTCCAGTACTGTGCTGGTGGAGTTACAAGCCTGTTAAATTGTTTTGTTTAAGCAGATGTGAGAAAATCCCCTGCTTCGGGGGGTCGAGGGTGGAGGAGGGCAGGTAAAGAGATAAGTTTTCCCGATTTTTTGGCTTTTCCTAGTATTGGAGTGATCTTCAGCGTTTCACTAACCTTTGTCTCGTCACACCAGAGCTTGTTGGTGTGCAGGGTTTGGTGGTGGACCCGAGGGTTCCAGGTGGTCAGTGAACACGACAGCAGCTGGCGCTCAGGGTGGCGTCTCTGAGACATGAAGACGTGGCTGAGGACGGGCCTAACGCTGGGCCCTCAGCCAAACTGAAGATTCTTTTTCCCTTGTGATCTACCCTGGCCTCTTGCTGGAGCCCTTTTTCCTTTCAGCAGGCCGGCCCTGCCGTGCTTGGAAAAGTCTTTAGGGGCAAGCTTGTGTTTTTTCTGACATTATTACGAATTTGACTGCAGATGATGAAAGGTTACTTCAGACGCGCTGATCCCTTCTACGACGAGCAGGAAAACCACAGCCTTATCGGGGTAGCCAACGTCTTTCTGGAGTGCCTGTTCTACGACGTGAAGCTCCAATACGCCGTTCCCATCATCAATCAGAAGGGAGAGGTTCGTCATTCTTCTAGAATCTGTTCTTACCCCACTGTTTAATTACAGCCAGTGGATCTTATTACCAGTACGTGGAAGGTATTTTCCAGTTGCCTGTGCACAAGCTCTTTGCTAACAATCCGGAATGATGCACGTCCCCTAATACCTTACGGAGTTGTTTGGACATCTCAGAGTCCCAGCACAGCGACTGTGAAAGGAGGAAGCTCTGAGAGCAGCTTTTTGAGCAAAGCAGCCCAAAAGAAATGCTTAGGCAGAACGAGTCTGAGCTATAGCTCCTCTACTACCAGCAAGAATAGGCTTTTAAATACATAGTGGAAGAACAACTTCAAAGGCAGCGAGAGCAAACCAGGCAACATTCTCTGTGTCTGCATCATACGTGCGCTGTGCAGAGTCCCAGAGAGCGGTGGGAAGGAGAGTGAAACTGTGTCATGCTGTTCCCAGTCGCTCTGTGGCTGACTTTGTGATGTTTTTACAAGCCAGGCTCTTTGATTCTTGCCCCAAAGAATTCAGCTGGTGCAACAAAGGCACGGTGCAACGCGATGCAAAGGAATAAAACCTTGTCTGCTGACAGGCTGGAAATGACTGTAACTGGTTGTAGTTACCTGAAAAGGGATGAACCTGTCCCTGTTTTCTGGCACACTGGTAACTCCTGCTCTTTTCTTTTCAGGTATCAGGTCGTCTCCACGTAGAAGTGGTTCGAGTGAGTGGAGAGATAGACGACAGGTTGGTGGGAGGTGAGGATAGTCCAGATTATTCAAATGAAAGCGACACTCAGGAGAGAAAACTTGTCTGCAGGGTGAGTTCCAGATACTTCCCAGCCTCTGAACAACCTTCTCTCTTTCCATCCCAAGTCTTAAAATAAAGAACTCCCTGGTACATTGGCTTCTGGAGATGAGATGTCTCTTTGTAACCTCATGCACCATCTTCACATCCAGTTTTCATATGCACAGGCAGACTCCTGTCTTTAAATTTATTGCTTGGCTATATGAAACTCTGTTGATGTTTCAGGATTTAAAAAAAAAAGCATATAATTTAGCTGTACCTAATTATTCAGTTGTGTGAGCAGAGTTTAATTCTTTTGCTGTCTTTTTTTTTGTGGCCTCACATGATGTCCTGGTGCCCAGTGTTTTTCTTGAAGCGCTGCTGTGCAGTCTTTTCTCACCACATTTTGTTTCCTGAGTGGCTAAAATAATAGGTGGGGTAGATGGGGTTTGCTCCTTGCAGTCTTTGTGACTTTTTTCTTGAAGTCTGCAAGGTATTCATTAAACCATATGTAGATGTATTCATTGAACCATACTTGTATGTATAAGCACACAGTCTTACCCCAGATGGCTTATTGTAGTCTTGGAAGACATGGAGGATGTGTGCACTAGGACTTGGAGCTACAAGATCTAATTCAAAAGGAGTCATAGAATCTCACTAAACCTCCATCTGGAATATGGTGTCCAGTTCTGGGCCCCACAGTACCAGAAGGACAGGGAACTGCTGGAGAGAGTCCAGGGCAGGGCTACCAAGATGGTGGAGGGAGTGGAGCATCTCCCAGAGGAGGAAAGGCTGAGGGAGCTGGGTCTCTTGCGCTTGGAGGAGACTGAGAGGTGACCTCATGAATGTTTAAAAATCTGTACATGGTGAGTGTCAGGAGGATGGAGCCAGGCTCTTCTCAGTGACATCCAGTGACAGGACAAGGGGCAATGGTGCAAGCTGGAACAGAGGAGATTCCACTTAAATATGAGGAAAAACTTCTTCACAGTGAGAGTGAGGCAACACTGGCAGGGGCTGCCCAGGGAGGTTGTGGGTCAGTAAAAATCATGAAAATGTTTTGGTGTGTTGGCAATACTAATAACTTTAGCTTTCACTCCCGAGAAACACATGCCTGGTGACATCTACTGGCGGTGTTCAGCTGATGCACACAAAATATTGTCTCCAATCTCTATCGGTGCAGGAATTCCAATTCTGAAAAGTGCTTTGCTTTGCTCCTTTCTCTTTGTCTTATCCTTTGCCATGGAACAGAATAAAGTAGCAGTGTTCTAACAGAAGATTTTTTTCATTTCTCTGCCTGATGAATAAGTGCTTTTTTTTTCTGTGTATCTCCTCTCTTTTTCTAGATTAAAATACTTCAGGCTACAGGTTTGCCACAGCACCTCTCCAACTTTGTGTTCTGCAAGTACACCTTCTGGGATCAACTGGAGCCAGTTACTGTTGCACCTGAGGTGGATCCTTCCTTATCTTCCAGCAGCAAGGAGCCACGCTGCATGGTTGTCTTTGATCACTGCAATGTAATTCTTTATTTTTCTATTTTATTAACAAAACTGTAGGCAGAAATAGCATGTTTGTGCTTGCACAAGTTGCCTCTCATCTCTCATTCTTGTGCTTTGTGAGGCTGATACTATTTTTAGTAAGAACTTGAAATATTTTCAGAGTCCACAGAAGTTTGATTATATGACCACATGACCTTTGGAGGTCCCTTCCAGCCTGGACCCTTCTGTGATTCCATGACACTCTTCACTTGTACAAAACTCACATTTACCCACAGTAAAAATGCTGCTGGGGGTGAACAGAAGAGCAACGTCCATCTGAGCACATGTGATGTCCACAGCTGAGCTGATCACTCCACGCTCTGATGTGGTGGAGAGAGAAAATCCCAGTCCTGGGCCGTGGTCCCTGTCATCCTACTGGAGGTGTTGAAATTAGGTGGTGTGTCTTAGAACAGACTGTTTCTTCCTATTGACTTCCTATTGACTTCCTATTGACTCCTGAGTGTAGGTGTCTTCAATAGAGATATCTAAAGTCAGTGTAGATGAATGCCCACCAATCACCAGAGTTCTCAGCTTGTTCTTCCTGTTGTTTGTCATTACACCGAGCGATTTCTTCCACTCACCATTTGTAAAACCAGTGGCTGCTGATGAGTTTTGACTCCCTGATTCTGAACATTTAGAACACAGGATATTCCAATTGTTTTTCAACCATTGCATCAGGGCTTGGAACAGCATGCAGTCATTTTTCAGCTCTTTATAAACTTTAATCTTCAGCTGATTGTGTGTCTTTGCCTTGCCTCCTGATTTTACTTCCTTCCCTCTATACTGTGTCTTGGGGACCAGGGTGACTTTACTTCCATGCTTATATGAGAGTCAAGACAGTCAATCTCTAAACCTAAGCCGTTGTGTAGCCAAAGTCACCAACCAGTTTGTCTCTAAAATGCAGGAAGTCTCTGTAAATATTTCGGAAGACTTCATGGAACATCTTTACGACGGTGCTTTGGCAATTGAGGTCTATGGGCACAAGCAGAGCGGCGACCGCAAAAACCCAGCCCTGTGGGACTTGGGAATAATTCAAGCCAAAACACGCAGCCTTCGTGACAGGTAGATATGGAAAACAGGAAATATGGAAAACTTTGGGTTAGAATTTTGGAAAATCGTTGTCTGAGGTCTCGCCAGGATGTGGAATTGCCCCCAAATGTCTGACTTGCCCAACTTTCAAGGAGGTTTGGGATAAGTAGTCAAATTTTCAACTGAAGACAGTTGAGCGTGTGTTTGAGACTGCATCTATGTCTAGGCTGGCCATGAAGAAAGAATTCTTCCCAGCAAGAGTGGTCAGAGTCTGGAATGGGCTGCCCAGGGAGGAGGTGGAGTCCCCATCCCTGACTGTGTTTCAGAGTCGATGAGATGTGGTGTTGGGGCATGTGGTGTAGGGGAGAACTTTGTAGAGTGGGGCTGATGGTTGGACTCCATGATCCCAAGGGTCTCTTCCAACCTGAATGAATCTATGGTTCTATTGGACTATTATAGGTGGGCCATGTCTGTTGGAAAAACACTGTGTGATGTAGGCTTTAACAAAGTGGAGAAATGCTCGTCTCTGTTTCCGAGTAAAGTGGTAAAGCTTGAAAGACTTGGAAGTCCCTTTCATTCAGGCAAACTCAAGTGCATAAGCAGTGGTTTACAATCGAGGAAAGTGATGATTTTCCTTTAGATTCTTACATAAATACCCTCTCTGCACCAGGAAGAGCTGTCAGGTCTGAACCAGTAAGATGGTTGTTCTGACTGTAGGCTGATTTCTTTATTCAAGGTCTGACTCCAATCCATTCTTGGCCATGAAATGTCATCACTGTAATGCTTCCACTGGAGGATCTATATCACTAATTACTTCAATTGGAGTAAATATGCAACAGTTTTGGTAGTTTAGGCTGAAGGGGGTTGCTTTTTTTGCTTGCAGCTGTTTGTTGTCCCCAGAGTAAGCTCAGCGGCATTAAAGGTAACTTAATTTGTAAGGCAGCCCTGCACCTTCATTTAGTGACAGTTATTCCTCTTTTTGCTTCCAGCCTAAGCTTGTGATGAGCATGTTGAGCATTAAGCTGTATATAAGGAAAAGTCAGGAAAACACGACAAAGAGGAGATGGAAACAAAGGATGTTAGAAAATAGTGAGTTATATCTGGTAGCTAAGTAGTAAGTACCTCCTTCCTTTTCAATTTTGAGGTACTGTGAAAGTGGCCATTCTTGTGTAAGCTCCTAGAAGAACTGGAGAGAAGGCAGGGGCGTGATAGAGGTCAGGGAAGTGCCCTGATACTCAAAAGCTTGTGAGAGAATGTCGTATTTCATTCTGCTGGCTTCTGTGTGAATCTCATTGTACTGGCAACACTGGGCTTCCGTGGCAGTAGTCGGCACCAGAGCTTAAATTTTAGAATCTAAGGGAATTGGGTTTTTGTATTGAAATGAAGAAAAGGTTTATTTCTGATGTTTGACTGAAATACCTTTCAGTAGAATTTATAGGCACTGCATGACTGGTTACCCTCTGCAGTCCCATGTATGGAAGTGTTCCACTGCTTCTTCAGCCTCCACTCTGAGGTTTTTCTCCCTTTTTCTTTATTCTTTTTTTTGGGGGGATGGGAAACCTAAAGGTAATTCACGTGTTTTGCAGGTGGAGTGAAGTAACCCGAAAAGTAGAACTCTGGGTTCAAATTCTGGAGCTGAATGAGAACGGGGAATACTGCCCGGTGGAGGTGACTCCAGCCAAGGATGTGTGCACAGGGGGCATCTTCCAGCTCAGACAGGTAAGGTGGCACCTACAGGACTTCACCTGGGAGAAGACATAAAGCAGAAGAAAGTGGAGCTCCTCTGTGTTTTAGGAAGCTGCCAGTGTGTGTAAGCTCGGGATGTAAAGGTGACTGGGGCTTACCTGGAATCTTTGTCCTGTGTTCTGTTCCCTGTGCTGTGACAGCACCTGGTAGAAGGGACACCAGTCTCAAGTATATTTTAAGAAGCTCCAGAGCTCCCCTTTATTTGATCCTGCAACCAACAGCTCCTTTGTTCTTTATTCAGCATGCATTGAATTCCTAATGCTTAACAGAGTAGTTAACAGTTGTAAGCAATAAGCTATTGCCCAGAGAAGACTAGGAATCAGTAAAAGTTAGATAGAGGCTACACCTCTGAACTCCCCAGCTTCTTTGATTTATTTTTTTTTATTATTGTTATTCACTTATTGTTTTCCTCAGGGGTTTTACTAAAGAACAGTGGTAGCATCTGTGGGCAAGAATTTCCACTCAAGGAGACCAGAGTCAAGAAAAGGTCACTGAAATTCCAGTAACTCAGAAAATTAGACTGTTTCTTTCCTCTTTTGTAGGTGGGGGAGAGATCTTAATTTTTGCCTTCAGAAGTGTTAAAAATAAAATCTTTTAAGTGTCTCTTTTGAAAACCCTCCAGAACAGTAAACCAGGGAGTTGCTGAATGCTGAACGGTTTTTTTTCCATAAATCCCTAAATCGTTGCAATAGAAGGGGTATCTCTTGAAGAGTGGGTCGCTGAGATTGCAGTGCTCACCACTTTCTCCTTCCCCAAAATAAAGTATGAAGCTGCTTGCCAGTGACTGCCGGTAGAGGTCTCTCTGGCACCAGATTTCAGCCTCTGAGAGTCTTGTTTCTTCGGGCAGGGACAATCTCGACGGATTCAGGTTGAAGTGAGATCCGTGCAGGAATCTGGGACCTTGCCACTGATAGAGGAATCGATATTATCTATTGGCATTGGCTGCGTTCAAATAAAACAAGTCAAGTCACAAAAAGGACCTGAAAATCATCAGGTAAGAGTCTGGGTATTTCCTGCCAGCTCAGGCTGCTCCCAAGACGCGTGAAAGCATGAAGTGACCTCCTAAGTTTGTTGCAGTTGGAGGCAACTCCATTCATTTCCAGTTTTAGTTTGGATTTTGGGTGGATGTTTTTTGAACTTACTTCTTAGCTGTTTAAAGAGCTGTCAAGAAGAATTGTCAGAATTACTTTAATAGTGGGTTTAGGGATTAGTGAGGATAGTTTTAAGTCTAAACCTCTGCCTTTCAGAAAGTGTTGTGGAAGGTCTTCCTCTTATTCAGAAATCATTTTCTATGGTAAAACTAGTATTTCTAAGATTAACTTCTGTGTCTCTTCTGGTTTGGGGTGGGTTTTTTTTTCCCTGTCTTTAAAAGGAATTCAGCCTTAACACACCATTCAGAGAAGAAAATAAAATGCCCAAGTTTCTAAAATTCAGTAGAATTTTGTCCAGTAGATTTGACTTCACGTGTTAGGTATGACAACAGCTTTAAGTAAGTATTCAAATTAAAATAGATCAATGGGACACCTATTCATATAGTCTTGAGTTGCAAACATTAGAATTCCATGACCCAGTTGTTGGCCCATAGTATTTGTGGGGCAGTTGTTTGACAAGCACAGAAGCACTGCATCTCATCTTACAGTGCAGGTGATATCGATCTGGTTTTAGGGAATGTGTCTGAGATGCTTCTGTCACTTTTTAGTGCAGTTTGACTTTTTTCCCTCCCAGCAGCTCAATTAAAACTCCCTCACCCCTCTGAGTTAGCGAGCCAAAATCCTGGTGCAACAGAACAAGCGAGTCTCTCGACTTGCTTGATGAGCTGCGCTGCTTGAGACAAGGCCAACTACATGTCAAGTAGGTTTTGGGACATTTCCCAGCTTTCCATAATGTTTGCTCTGTTGACAGAGTATGATGTCAGTGTGCACCTCCTCCCCTTTTTTGCTTAATCGGTATTGTTTTTCCCTTTGTAAGGGCTGAAGCAGTTGGGGGTTTTATTGCCTCCTGACCTCAGCAATCCCTTGCCCCTCCCGACACAGGGGGCAATTTTTTTCTACCTTTACAGAGATCGTAGAATCATAGAATTTTCTAGGTTGGAGGGGACCTTTGAGATCATCTAGTCCAACCATCAAACTAATTCTGATTAAAAAACCAACTACCTATCACTAAACCACATCACTGAGCACATCCCTCCAGGGATGGTGCCTCAACCCCTTCCCTGGGCAGCCCATTCCAAGGCTTAATAATTACGCCTTTTGGTGTAACAAGTTTTCCCAATATCCAATCTGAACCTCCCCTGATGCAACTTGAGGCCATTTCCACCTAGAATCATAGAATCATAGAATCATTTAGGTTGGCAGAGACCCTTGGGATCATCAAGTCCAACCATCAGCCCTACTCTACAAGTTCTCCCCTACACCAGATCCCTCAACACCACATCCAATCTACTCTGAAACACAGTCAGGGATGGGGACTCCACCACCTCCCTGGGCAGCTGATTCCACTGACTGACCACTCTCTCTGGGAAAAACTTTTTCCTCATGTCCAGCCTAACCCTCCCCTGCTGCAGCTTGCAGCCATTCCCTCTCCTTCTATCGCTCATTGCCCGTGAGAAGAGACCAGCACCAACCTCTCTGCAATGCCCTTTCAAGCAGTTGTAGAGAGGGATGAGGTCTCCCCTCAGCCTCCTCTTCCTCAAACTAAACAATCCCAGCTCCCTCAATGGCTCCTCATAAGCCTTATTCTCCAGGCCTCTCACCAGCTCCGTGTCCCTCCTCTGCACTCGCTCCAGCACCTCCAGATCTCTCTTGTGTTGAGGTGCCCAGAACTGGGCCACTTGTCCCATTGCCTGTGACTTGGGAGAAGAGACCAGCCCCCACCCCTCTACAACCTTCTTTCAGGGACTTGTAGAGAGTGAGAAGGTCTGCCCTCAGCCTCCTCTTCTCCAGGCTGAACACCCCCAGCTCTCTCACCCTCTCCTCATAAGGCTTATTCTCCAGACCCCTCACCAGCCCCGTTGCCCTTCTCTGAACCTACTCCAGCCCCTCAATGTGTGGGAAGGGGCCCAAAACTGGACACAGGACTTGATGTGAGGCCTCACCAGTGCTCAGTACAGGGGGATGATCACCTCCCGAGTCCTGCTCACCACACTGTTCCTCATACAGGCTAGGATGCTGTTGGCCTTCTTGGCCACCTGGGCACCCTGCTGGCTTGTGTTCAACCGGCTGTTGACCAACACCTCCAGGTGTCACTTCTCAGCCACATCCTAGGTGAATTATTGCTTTTATTCCCCATTATGCTTCTACTGGTGCCTGCCTGCAGCCTTTCTAGCTGCCCTTCCATCACAGCAGCCCCCGAAACCCCCATCCTATAGAGCAAGTAAACTCTTGTTTCTCCCCTAAATGGAACGACTCTTCTCTCCTGACACAGAATGATTGATTCTAGCAAATTTTACTTGAAACCTATTACACAGCCACAAGGTACCCCTTTTAGCCTGTTCTGTAAGGGATGACAAGTCCAAGGTCAGCTTAGGTTTCTCTCCCCCTGTTTCTTCCCCGTGGAAGTTCTCATCTGTTGACCAGTTTGAACCTTATCTGACAGTCCCCGAAATCCAGGGAGAGAGACTTAAACTCTACTTAAACTCCGCTTGTGAGAGAGTCTAGTGAGGTGTGTCTGACACTGATAACCCACCTGGGAAAGGGCTATTGAAAACCATGTTTTATTAGTCCTTACAATAGCCTTCTGGTGGCTGGAACACCTGGATTTTTAGTCCCCTTTTTAGCATTTCCCTCTCTCTTGAGTAAATCACTGTCTGTGAAATGTGTAAGATTTTCTAAAGACATTGAACTAAAAAAAGGCTCTTCTATACATGGCTTGTTAATTTTAGCTTAGCTAAGGTTCTTTGCTTTCATTGCTACGGTACAAAAGTAGACTCCAGTGGCTTGTTATTACTTAAATAGATGAGTAATAACTCAGTGAGGGTTGGAGCCCTCATTGCTTTTCCGTTCACGGTGCAGGAGCAGCAGTTCCGCTTAGGCTCATTGCAAGTAGCTCCTCTTGTGATGCATGTTGAGAGTGAAAGGTGGGGTCTCCCATCACTGGATAGATGGGCCAATGTTAATGGCATGGCCTTCAACGAGGCCAAGTGCCAGGTCCTGCCCTTGGGCCACACCAACCCCATGGATGGCTCCAGGCTTGGGGCAGTGTGGCTGGAGCTGCCTGGCAGAAAAGGACCTGGGGGTGCTGGGTGACAAGGGGCTGAAGATGAACCAGCAGTGTGCCCAGGTGGCCAAGGAGGCCAAGGGCATCCTGGCTTGCATAAAGAATAGTGTGACCAGCAGAAGCAGGGAGGTGATTGTCCCCCTGTGCTCAGCACTGGTGAGGCCACCCCTTGAGTCTGGTGTCCAGTTCTGGGCACCTCAGCACAAGAGAGATCTGGAGGGGCTGGAGCGAGTGCACTGGAGGGACACGGAGCTGGGGAAGGGCCTGGAGAATAAGGCTTATGAGGA
>VZTM01000865.1:204205-239238 GCA_013400555.1 Jacana jacana | reverse complement strand
GGCTCCCCAGTTCAAGAAGGACAGAGAACTGCTGGAGAGGGTACAGTAGAGGACTACCAATATGATGAGGGGACTAGAACATCTCTCATGCAAGGAAAGGCTGAGGGACTTGTATCTTTTTAGTCCGGAGAAGAGAAGACTGAGGAGGGATCTGATCAACACCTATAAATACTCAAAGCAGGAGTGTCAGGAGGATGGGGCCAGGCTTTTTTCAGTGGTGCCCAGGGACAGGACAAGAGGGAATGGGCACAAACTTGAGTGTATGAAGTTCCACCTAAACACGAGGAGGAACTTCTTCCCTGTGAGGGTGGCAGAGCCCTGGAAGAGGCTGCCCAGAGAGGCGGTGGAATCTCTGTCTCCAGAGACATCCAAACCCCACCTGGACACGTTCCTGTGGGACCTGCTGTGGGTGACCCTCCTCTGGCAGGGGGGTGGACTGGGTGATCTCCAGGGGTCCCTTCAAACCCCACTGCATTCTGTTATGGGAATCAAAGCACCAAAGGTCTGCATTGCAACCTCTGGTGCAGGGGACAGAGTTACTCAAACTCCCTCACTATTGGCTTAGGTTTTTATCATTTTTCTCTAAATGCTACAGCAAACTTACCTCAAATTCTTCATGTCAGACTTGAATTTTTTTCCAGCACTTGCTCTCACATTCATACTTAACTCTTACAGGTAAAACAGTGCCTTCTTCTTTGCTGTCCAGGATCAAAAGGTTTCAAGTTGTTTCTCTATAACTACTGTCTCTTTCTTAGGACAATTTCAGTATTCCTCTTGCTTCCAATTATGAAGACTTCTAATAGCTACGTTTCTGTGAAATTTTTCAATCATAATTGTTGGATTGTTCTAGTTTTGTGCCTAGATGAGCTGAGAGCAGCAAATCCTGGGGCTGTCAGTGTGGTTTAATTCTATGACGATGCCATTGCTAAGCTCAGACTTTTACGTAAGGCTCCTAATATTGCTAAAAATAGCTACACTTTTTGCATTCAGTGTTCTTCCTGCTAGCAAAAAAATAAAAAGAAAAAATAATGATGTGGTTTTGCTTGTTTTGGCCTAGGAAGAAGAGGATGAAATGGACAGTTACCAGGTAAAAAAAATTTGAATTCTCTCTTTTTACAAACTCAGTCGTTTTTCAGATTGAAATATCTTAGAGGAGGAAGAGTGCGTTATCTTTGCTGCACTGGTTGGGTATATAGACAGCCTGTCTTCAGAAGAGACTTAGAGGCTTAAGAATTGCATTAATTGTTATGCTGCAAAGCTGTATGGTGAATTTGGGAGGTGGAAGGGAAAGAACAAGATGCCTTAGTGTGTATTTTCTAAACAAGATCCAAATGGGTTTTTGTCTGTGGTGTGTTGAGGGAAGGAGTGAGTCTTCATTCTTGACCAACTGGGGCTAGATGGAGATTGATCTGGGACTGTTTAGTTGGAGGAAACAGAGGCTGAGGGGAGACCTCATCACTCTCTACAACTACCTGAAAGGAGAGGCTGGTGCTGGTCTCTTCTCACAGGCCATTAGCAATAGAAGGAGAGGGAATGGCTTCAAGCTGCAGCAGGGTAGGGTTAGGCTGGACATGAGGAAAATATTCTTCCCAGAAGGAGTGGTCAGAGCCTGGAATGGGCTGCCCAGGGAGGGGGTGGAGTCCCCATCCCTGAATGTGTTCAAGAGTCGTTTAGATGTGGTGTTGGGGGTATGGTGTAGGTGAGAACTTTGTAGAGCAGAGTTGATGGACCCAATGATCCCAAGGGTCTTTTCCAACCTGAATGATTGCCTATCATCATCCTCATTAGGAACAAGAGTTAGACATGGGAGTGTTGAAGGTACAGTCAACATACTTGATGCTGTTCCATATTACGAATGTGCTGTGGGTGGGAAAGCTGGAGGACACTGTGTAGTGATCCACCCCTGGACAAGCAAGGGGGATTTTGTTCCCAGAGCCCTAAGACAAAGTGTGACAGTGATAAAGTCATTGAAATCAGCCCACTATTTTTAGTATGATTTTTTAGTATGTTTTAGTATGTATGTTTGTATGTAGCATCACAGTAACGTGTGCCACAAAGGAGAACCAATGAAGTGCAATATCAGTGATGTATTTTTCATCTTCTTCTGAAGAACTTTAACAGAAGCACATCATTGTCATTATAGATCTCAACTTTGCCTAACGAGAGCAACCAGAGATGTAGGTTTAGCGCTCTCAGGCAGATTCTGGCACACTTGTTAGGGGTCTGTGGGTCAGCAATGCAGCTGTAGTTTATGGTCTTGTGTCCACCCCTTCTTCTTGACAAAGTATTTGTTATGGTTTTATGTGGAATGAATCTGAACTGCTGTTGCCATAAAAGAGGTTTGCCTGAAGGCATCCCAGGGCTGATAGCTCATCTTTGTGGCACCCAACATGCCGCATATAGAGTACCAGTCATCATTTCTGAGCATTTCTACACCAGAGACAAATGGTCTAGAATGTTCTTAAGGATACTGAGGTGGGGTTTTTTGAAGGAAATGAGCACTCAAGAAAAATTATTTTAAAAGGCTCAGTTGCAAATGCCATAACTGGGGGCAGTGGCATGATGCAGGGCAGGATTGGGTTCCTTACAGGAGGCTGCTAAACACGGAGTGGGAAAGGTGAGTGATGGGTAAGGACTGGGCTTTCCATCTCCGCCACAAGGTAGTGATTAGTGAGTTTCAGATTAGTTTGGGGGCAAAGATGTATAAAGTGAAATCTGTTCATCTGGGTGGTACAGAATAACAACTAGAGAAAGAGATGCCTCAGGCTGGCAAACAAAAGTACTTCAAATAAGAGGTGTAAAGGTAAGGGACCTGTAAAGAAAGGTGAAGAAAACTGGAGCTGTTTTGCCTCAGGAAGAAAAGTCTTAGGTGGGATCTTGTAAGTGTATGTAGATGGGAAGGGGTAAAGAAGACAGAGCCAAGTTCTTCCCAGTGGTATCCAGTGAACTGACATGAGTCTCCATATAAGAAATATTGGTGGGGGGTTGTTCTTTTTTGGGGGTTGTATTTTTTTTTTATTTTACACCATGGTGGTGGTCAAGCACTGGAACATGTTTCCCAGAGAGGTTTTGGAGTTTCCATCCTTGGAGATATTCAAATCCCAACTGGACATAGCCCTGAGGAAGCTGATGTGGTTGACCCTACGTTGGGCACAGAGCAGGGCCGGCCTAGACAACCTCCAGAGGTCCCTTCCAACCTCAGCTCTTGTGTGTTTCTGTTTAAGTTGTCACGTGCAAAGGAAAATATGGAAGAGCAAAGTGATTTGTTGGAGGTCTCCTCTGTCTCTCTCATCTACTTCTTGGATACAGGATGAGTGGAAGGGTTGAGGAAATGTGTAAGCCACAAAGAGGAAGCCTTGGCTTTCCTGGGTCGATGCTTATCATGACTGCTTTCCTCTTTACAGGACAGGGATTTGGAGAGGCTCCGTCGGAAGTGGCTGTGTGCCTTAACGAAGCGTCAGGAGTACCTTGATCAGCAATTGCAGAAGCTCGTTGGGAAGCCTGGTAAGTGAAACACTACTGAAGGCCAGCAATAGTGGTAGCTTGGGAGACACATTCCTTCTTTGTGTGCTGGATTTCTGAGCAGGGTGGGCGTTGTTGTATTAGGGATGGTGTAAGATCATGGGTTGCTCTCTGTTGCTCCTGACTGCCCTCCTGCTTCCCCAGATAAAACAGAAGACGATGCGGATCGGGAGGCTCAGCTTTTAGAGATGAGGCTGACACTCACTGAGGAAAGGAACGCTGTGATGGTTCCTTCTGCTGGCAGTGGCATCCCTGGAGCTCCAGCTGAGTGGTATGAACATATGTTACCATACACGAGAGCGAGTGTAAAACTGGTGCGTGGCCTCTTCCCGCCTCGGACTGTTGCCATTTTGTGCTTTCCTTAACCTGCCCTCTCTACACTCTGTGAGCAAAGTTGTTAAAATTAGGCCTCTTGCTAAAATTATTTTATTAGGCTGTGTATCTGAAATCCAGAAGTGCTATTTAGTAAACGATACCGTTATTGATCAGAGTGTAATTATGACCTTCTGAAAAAAAAACCTCCAGAATCAATATTTACTACCACTGCACTTACCATTTTAAAAAATAAGCTAATATGTTAATTACCCAGTTCATTCACTTAAAAGGCTGCTCTGTCATAATAAAACTGCATCTACAGGAGCATTTTGTGGCACTCCTGGTGTGAGCACAAGGTCTCTTTAGTCAGCAAGTGTTCCGTGTAATTTTCTAAACATTAAAGATAGTAAAAGCCATTGGACTGGGACTGCTGTCCTGTAGCAGCTGGGAGGAAGAACTGCAGATAAGGAAGCAAAGTTTGTTTCACTTCAAACCCCTTGTCTTCAGTTGCTTTCAACTTGCTGAATTGTTTTTTTCTGAGCAAACCTCTATCAGTTTTTATGGATGGAATTGAGCGTGGTGGAGATTTAAGATGAAGTTTGTTAAAGCCTATACTTCTGAAAGGTAAAAGTGGCAAGTGCTTGCTGGAAACACCTCACCATTCATGTCAAAGCGTTGGGCTGGGTTTGAAGCCAGTGGAGCTGCTGGAAATTTGGTTGAGGAAGAATCTGGTTTGAACACATTTGCACCAGAGGAAATGTTTAGTGTGATGGAATCACCTCATAGAGGACATAAGGTGATTGGACATAGAGGACATTGGGGAATTGCACTAGATGATCTTTCAAGGTCCCTTCCAATCCCTGATATTCTGTGATTCTGTGATAAGACTCCAGCCTGCTCTTGGTCACCGTGAAGTTCAGCAAGTCTGAGTTTGTCAAGAGGTGGCCACAGCCCTTTTTCACGGCTACGATTGCAACGAGGAGTCTCGAAGTCTTTTGTGCTCAGTGTGGTATCTTTAGTACCTTATTAATGTTGTGTAGCTTAAAAATATTGGGCTGCAGAATGATTCGTTTTCAAAACAAATAAAACACCACCCTGTCTCCTGTGAAAGATGCCTTAAGTGGCAGCTTTGGCTCTTAAATACGCGTCTTTTGTCAGAAAGAGTAAGAGCTGTGTAGTGTGGCAGCATCAATGTCAGTTTAAAAACTTTGACACTGGATTTTCCCATGCTCCCTCTGCTGTCTTCACCGCCCTCACTGATGCAGAGAGCTTTGCACTTAATAAATGTGTGTGTCAGAGTAAATAAACTTAATTCTGCTATTAGCATTTTAGAGGGAGAAAACATTTCTGAGCGCAGAGGTCAAAGAATATAATAATTTTAAGAGAGCCGGTCTGAAAGAAATACCAATTCAGTTGAGTCTCTCAGAATCTGCAGCAGTAGATTAAAATGAAGCTCTTTGCCAAGGTTATCAGTGGGCTGGCTTAAAAAATACATCCAGTTGTCCTGGATGTAATGTACTGTGGGGCTTACGTCGCCGGGTACGTGTGCTGGGTAAATTGGCCTTAGTTTAAATGCCACCATTGTCCCTGTCTTGCATTTTAGGACTCCTGTGCCCGGTATGGAAACACACATTCCTGTGATTTTCCTTGACTTGAACGGTAAGTGGTTGTTAAAATGACAGAGCACTTGGAGGCAAACTTGGGGCAACCGATGGCATTGTGGAATTTAAGCAAGCTAATGCAATGAAGAAGTGCCTGGAACAGCAGGTAGATTAATTGGAGAGGGCACATTGTGCACTGAAACATAGAGCTTAATGTTTCAAAACACACAGCATTATGTATGGAAGGAACCATATGTTTTACTAATCCCATAAGCAAAAATAAAAAGAAGTCAAATAGAGACAGTAAAAGGGAGCAAACAGCAAAAGTCAGTTTAAAGTAAAAGTTATTGGGAATGGGGTTTATTTTCAGAGGTCTCAGAAGCTTATAGCACTGATTTATATATAATTTCTTTACTGATGGCTTAGAATAAAATGTGAAGTCACTAGGAGTACCATCTTGTCCTACTGGCCAGCCCAGCATAGCCCACAGTGTGGCTGCATATCAAGAAAATCCTGGCACAGTGAGCTCCAGTTGGTTTTACAGAGTGGGACCATTCGTGTGGCTTTAAACAAAGCGTGTTTCAGTACGTTCCAATACAAGATCCAAATCTCAGATGCTTCTCCCAAAGATGGCAAATTGTAGCCAAGGAAGGGGCAACCCCAAAGGAGTCCTGGGAGCCAACAGTGCCAAATCAGTGGAACAATTCCTTCTTAAGACATTTAAAAGAGGGTTAAAACTTGGATCAGAAGCATCAAGTGAGAGTGGTTGCGTTTAACGGCTCAGTGTCCCAAGGGGTGGCTGGTAATGAGTGGCGTTCTTCAGGGGTCAGTACTGGGATCAGTGCTATTTAACATCTTTGTCTGAGACAAGGATAGTGAGATAGAGTGCACCCTCAGCAGGTTTGCTGAGGACACCAAGTTCAGTGGTGTGGTCGACAAGCTGGAGGGAAGGGATGCCATCTGCGGGGACCTGGACAGGCTGGAGAGGTGGGCTAGTGCAAACATCATGAAGTTCAGCCAAGCCAAGTGCAGGGTCCTGCACCTCGGACATGGCAATCCCAAGCACAAATACAGGTTGGGTGGAGAATGGCTGGAGAGCAGCCCTGAGGAGAAGGACTTGGGAGTGATGGTGGATGAGAAGCTCAACATGAGCCAGCAGTGAGCACTGGCAGCCCAGAAAGACAACCCCATCCTGGGCTGCATCAAAAGAAGCGTGGCCAGCAGGTTGTGGGAGGTGATTCTCCCCCTCTGCTCTGCGCTTGTGAGACTCCACCTGGAGCACTGTGTCCAGCTCTGGAGTCCTCAATATAGAAGGGACATGGCACGGGTCCAGCAGAGGGCTACAAATGGTTAGAGGGTTGGAGCACCTCTGCTATGAAGACCAGCTGAGGGAGATGGGCTTGCTCAGCCTGGAGAAGAGAAGGATCCAGGGAGACCTTAGAGCAGCCTTCCAGTATCTGAAGGGAGCTGCAGGAGAGCTGGGGAGGGACTATTTGTCAGGAAGTGTAGTGACAGGACAAGGGATAATGGCTTTAAATTAGAAGAGGGGAGACGTAGTGGGCAGTCACTAGAATAGGTTGCCCAGGGAGGTGGTGGAGTCTCCATCCCTGAATGTGTTTAATTGTACATTAGATGTGGTGTTGGGGGATCTGGTGTAGGGGAGAACTTTGTAGAGTGGGGCTGATGGTTGGACTCAGTGATCCTAAGGGTCTCTTCCAACCTAAATTGTTTTATGATTCTATGATTTAGATTAGATACCAGAAAGAAATTCTTTGCTGTGATGGTGGTGAGACACAAGAACAGGTTGCCAAAAGCTGTGGATGCTCCATCCCTGGGAATGTTCAGGGCCCGGCTGGATGGGGCTTAGAGCAACCTGGTCTGGTGGGAGGTGTCTCTCCCCAGGGCAGGGGTTTGGAACTTGATGATCTTTATGGGTCCTTCCAACTCTAACCATTCTAGGATTCTATGACTCTGCCTGGTGGGAGGAGGTCTCTGCTGCGGGGCTGTTTACATTTATGGTCTGTTCACCTCAAGAAGTGCATAGATACATCAAATGGCTTCAGAGAGGAGCTAGTTAATGAGTCATTCATGGTGAGGGACTCCAGCCAGAAGAGGTTGAGCTTCTTCTCAAAAAGCAGGTTAAGGGTTTGTTTAATCACAAGCTAAAAGTACAATATTTTTACTTGCTCAACCAGCAGCTTACCTTTATTTAAAAAAACACAAACAGGACACCCAACTACTGCCATATGAGCAACATACTCATCCCCAAATCTTTGTGAGCGCTTTCTGTATAGAAATGGGGTTCTTTTTGAAGTGGAAGGATTTGGGGTGGGAAAAGTGGGAGCAGCCAAGCTGGCAAGTCAGCCATAAAAATGTGAATTTGTGACTTGCTGGGTGTTTCCCTTTGCATCTCCTCACCTTCTGTGTCCCCTCTTGTTCCCAGCCGATGACTTCAGCTCCCAAGATAACCTCGATGACGTGGAAGCGGGTGGGTGGGACGCCACTCTGGTGGCAGAGGAGGAGGAGGAATTCTTTGAACTGCAGATCGTGAAGCATCACGATAGTGAGGTAAGCAGAGATGGAGTCCAGTAGAGTTCATTCTCTTCATTCTGTTCATCTCTCAACACGAGAGAGATCTGGAGGGGCTGGAGCGAGTGCAGAGGAGGGACACGGAGCTGGTGAGAGGCCTGGAGAATAAGGCTTATGAGGAGCCATTGAGGGAGTTGGGGTTGTTTAGTTTGAGGAAGAGGAGGCTGAGGGGAGACCTCATCCCTCTCTCCAACTGCTTGAAAGGGCATTGCAGAGAGGTTGGTGCTGGTCTCTTCTCACGGGCAATGAGCGATAGAAGGAGAGGGAATGGCTGCAAGCTGCAGCAGGGTAGGGTTAGGCTGGACATGAGGAAAAAGTTTTTCCCAGAGCGAGTGGTCAGTCAGTGGAATCAGCTGCCCAGGGAGGTGGTGGAGTCCCCATCCCTGACTGTGTTTCAGAGTAGATTGGATGTGGTGTTGAGGGATGTGGTGTAGGAGAGAACTTGTAGAGTAGGGCTGATGGTTGGACTGGATGATCCCAAGGGTCTCTGCCAACCTAAATGATTCTGTGATTCTGTGATTCATTTAGGAGTCTTCTTAATTGTTCCCCTTCTATAGTCAGGTGTGAACATAATGCATCAAAGAGAGCATACAAAGGATACACCTCTTTATTATATGACTGACTTCGTGTTCTTGAGGAATATTTGCTCAGAGTATAACCACGATTGGAAAAATACTAAAACTCAAGGATCTTCCTTCATCTAAATGCAGGCGTTACAAAAGCTGGTGATTCTGAGTTCATGTTTCAAAAAACAAAGCAAGACCCCTGAGCAGCTTAAGAGTACAGAAGCCCTCAGCTGAAAAACCAAACAATCCTAATTTTTGCTTTATTTAACATATTTATCTCTGCATTGGTACATTCATCAGACTCCATTTTGCCCCACGGCTCGTCCTTTAGCAGCTTTACAATTGTGGGTTGGTATTTTTTGCTGTTAGGTTGAGAATCTCTGATTTAAATTCTTGCTCCCTACTCTGAAACTTATTTCGTTTCATATTTTTAGGGGAGCTTTATTCCTCGTGGTTTTGGTGGGGTGTTGTTTTTAAAGCCTGGAAAGCTGTGTACCGGGCCTTTTTCCTCCTGACTTGAAGATAAACTACGTAAATCTCCAGTAATACTTATATTTTAACGTTCAAGGAGATAAATTCCAGGGTTTGCTGTATGGCTGGAAATGTTTCACCAAAGTTATTTCTCAGACACAGACGGGAGGGTTTATGTGGTGTGATTGGAAGATTTTCACTGCAATCTCTGTTGCTCTCCTGTTTACCTTAATAAACTAGGCCAAATGGTCCTGTAGTTCTGCATATTTTATCACTTCTTTGCAATGATCCTGGGTATTCAAAGATCTTTTTTTCAAGAGGAAGCCGTTCCAGCGTTCGAGCAAGTTGGCATTTTTAATCCCAGCGTCTTCATCTGGCAAACTAACCTTGATTTTTAAATGGCCTCTTCTGAAGAGCAGGATTTTTTTCTTCGTAGGGAGCGAAACGGAGAAGCTGACTCTCAAAATTTATGTATTATGTATTTTTGTTAATGATGCTTAATTAATTACAGTTAATTATACACCTAATTATGCTTATTAGAGGATACATTTTTTTTTTTTCCCCTTTGCAGGTGAAAGCAGAAGCCTCATGGGATTCCACAGTCCACGACTGTATCCAGCTCAGTAAAGGCACTGCAGCGGATGAAAGAGTTTACCTGATCGTGAGAGCCACCGTCCAGCTCAGCCACCCCGCCGAGATGCAGCTGGTCTTACGCAAGCGCATCTGTGTCAGCGTGTATGGCAGACAGGTCAGTCTGCCTTGTAAAAGGCAGCCCCCCTCTTATAATCCTGCAGGCTTTTATGGCTGCTGGGAAGAGGGGGAGGCTGGGATTTGTGCAATATGAACTGGAGGACTCTTGCTTTCGGTGTAGCTACCTTCCTCTCTCCCTAAAAAGCCGAGCCCGAGGTCTTGCACGTGGGTCAGGGCAAGCCCTAGCACAGGACTCCATGGAGAGTCACCCTGAGGAAGAAGGACTTGGAGGTGCTGGGGGATGAGATGCTCAACATAAGTCAACAACGTGCACTTCACAGCCCAGAAAGCCCCTCAGCCCCCTGGGCTGCATCCCCAGCAGCGTGGCCAGCAGCGTGAGGGGGTGGATTTTGTCCCTCTGCTCCACTCTGCGGAGACACCCCCCAGTGCTGCCTCCTGCTTTGGAGCCCTCAGCACAAAAGAGACATGGAGCTGTTGGAGTGGGGCCAGAGGAGGACCTAGAGATGCTGGGAGGGCTGGAGCCCCTCTGCTGGGAGGACAGGCTGAGAGAGTTGGGGGGGTTCAGCCTGGAGAAGAGAAGGCTCCAGGGAGAACTTTGAACT
Source organism: Jacana jacana (assembly GCA_013400555.1). Taxonomy (NCBI): domain Eukaryota; kingdom Metazoa; phylum Chordata; class Aves; order Charadriiformes; family Jacanidae; genus Jacana; species Jacana jacana. The sequence continues at coordinate 228,861 of VZTM01000865.1, read as the reverse complement.
CCTTTCAGTCCCTCAGGGAGCTCCAGGAAATCTAGGGAGGGGAGCCCTAGGATGAAGGGGAAGGGTTTGACCCTGCAAGAGGGGAGATGGTGCTGAGATGTGAGGAAGAACTTCTATGGGGTGAGGGTGGTGAGAGCCTGGCCCAGGTTGCCCCGAGAAGCTGTGGCTGCCCCATCCCTGGAGGGGTTCAAGGCCAGGTTGGAGGTGGCTTGGAGCCACCTTGCCTTGAGAGAGGTGTCTGCCCAGGGCAGGGGGGTTGGAACTCAGTGATCTTTAAGGTCCTTTCCAACCCACCCCATTCTGTGATTCTATCAATGGTGTGTATTGAGACTTTAAGCTGCCAAGTAATTTTCATAGTGTCTTATACATTGTGGGTGATAACCCAGCTTTGTTTTTAAAGGCTCAGTGACATCTCTGAGGCCTTGAGTGTTATTGTTATGAACTCCTAAGTGCTTTATCCCAAATCACTGGGAAAAGTAGAAAGAGATTAACTTCTCCTGAGCTTGGAGTTCATGTTTTGCAAAAACTGGGCATTAGAAGAAACCTGTGTGTTTCCCTTCCTCTTTAGTACATTCACTCATTCCTGCTAACCATTTCTGTTTATGCATCCAGATTATTTAGAGATAAATTAGCAATAGTTGGAGAGCAGAGGTCCCCTTGTTTAATTTGTCAATCTCTCTGGGTCTTTTATAAGTTTTCCAGTTGGCTCTTACGATAGGGAGTAGGTGAGAGCAGGCTGTTTGATAAACGGGAAGCAGAAGGTTGTCATTTCATCTGCAGCACCGTGTCCTGAAAAATATTTAATTCTCAAGAAGGACAGTGAGGAAGAGTTTGTTCAGCCTTGCCTCGGAATCCAGCCTCCCCTGGCAGCGACGATGACAAAGCAGAAAGCCTGAATTGTTATTCTGTTTGCACATCCCTAGTTAAAACCTGAAGCAGGAGCAGGAGAGGTGTGGTCACACCCAGGAACCCTTTAGGCAACTCTGAACTGCTTTTGGTGCTAGGAACAGAAGGGCTACAGGTCTTGGTGCTCCCTCCAGGCAAAAGCTTTTTCTCAGACAGGGAAAGTGCATTTTTTTTGTCACATAGAAGGGGAGAGGAGATTCGATAGATAAATGGAACATGCCAATAATTGCAATTGTGTTAAGTCTTCACCAATTGTGTTTTCTCCAGATTTAGTCAATGATGTTTTTTCCTTTTATTCAGCACAGAATCTTGGGCTTTCTTGCTGGGCTTCTAAAACTCCTCATCAATAACCTTTCCCGGGTGTTCGTCTCGGCAGCATCTTTGAATGACTCATCTCCACATTAATTCAACAGTTCAGTTCTTAACCCTGTGAGGCGCCAACTCAGCATAAACAATGACCGTGCCCCCTTAAATCATGCTTCATAACGATCTCTTTGGTCAAGAATTTAATGCCTGTACTTGTCAATATTCGAGACAAGTCACCTAGGGGGCTCTCTCTCAGAACAACAACAAAAAAAAGCCACCCCACCTCTAGAACCAGCAAGTGCTTTCTTTGTGTGCTGGTTAAGCAGGCACCTTGCAGTGAAGTTAATCCTTCCCCTCTGTCTAAAATGCAAACAAGCAAATGATTTGTCTCTGAATTAAAATCTTTGACTCTTATTGCTCATATATATATATATCATATCATATATATATATATATCATATCATATTTATCTGCCTACTCATTTGGGTTTGGACTTCTTTCAGGGTAAACTGTGTTTACTTCTGTTGAAATATGTTAAACCATGAAGCAAGAAACATTTTCCTTTTTTTCTTTCTTTTTTTGCCTCCCCACAGGGTTTTGCACAGAGTTTCCTCCGGAGAATGTCTCACCGAAGTTCTATTCCTGGCTGTGGCATCACTTTTGAGATAGTCTCAAATATTCCAGAGGTGAATCAGAAATCAGAGTATCTCAAGTGGGCTAAGAGCCTCTAACTTTCCTGATTTTTCCCTTATTTTGAGATTACTAGCTCTTGCCTCTGCAGGCATAAACTATGGTTCTTAAGAAAGATTAAGCATGTTCTTTTGCACGCTGCGGCTTCGCAGCAACCTGTGTCTTTATCAGTGTCACTGTGTTTTGTTGAGTGAGACCTATTACCTGTTTGCTCAAGCCCTTGAAGAAACGTTTTAAAGAGAGGAAAAAAAAGGGGAGCAAAGATGGGCAGGTGAAGTGCCTCATGTAGGGAGCATGAGAAGACGTAAAAAATAACAAATAGGCATTTTCTAAGTTATATCTTTATGCAACTCTTGATTCCTGAGCCTGTTCCCAGTTAGATGCTAATCCTTTCCTTCCAAACAGATGCTCTATCAGAGCACTTGTGAAAACATTAACACATGAGGAGCCAAACATCTGATTGCTGCCTGACTGTCTTTTCTGTTCCGCTGCAGTTAGCTCGCTGCGGTGAAGTCTCTCAGGCGATGCTCCAGGTGTTTTTTTCCTTGCAAATCACCCAAAATTTTATTCCCCCCCCTCCCCAGGATAGGTAACACCCCTCCATGTGTCTGAGCACTTTTAAACTACAAGGTATCTGAATGCAGCCCTTTTGGGAATGTCTCACTGCAGACTCCCAAAACCAAATGAGCAATAACCACGTGGAGCTTGGGAGGTCTGTGACGGTGACAGGAGCACCCATGCAGTTGGCATGTCATAAATTCCTTCAAGTGTTAACGAGGCTCCTATTTAGAGATCTCCAACAAGACGTTCCTGAGCTTGAGGGAGAACAATGTTGACTCTTTCCTGCATGTTTTAAAGGTGTGTTCTCTTTAGGGCTGACGTGAGAGGTTTTTACTCTCTTTTAAAAGGGGGTCATTTCCTTTCCTCTTCCTAGGATGCTCAAGGAGCTGAAGAGCGGGAGGCACTGGCCAGAATGGCAGCAAACGTTGAAGATGCAGCTTCAGCTGACTCTGAAGCCTATATTGAGAAGTACTTGAGGAGTGTGATGGCTGTGGAGAACATTCTCACCTTGGATCGCCTGCGCCAGGTCGGGTTTTACGGCTTAGCAGAGAATATGCTCACTGAGGACAGCGTACGGCACCACAAACGTTCTCAGAAGAGCACACAATGGCAAACAGACCAAAACCATTACTTTGGGGTGCACCTCGGCCTCACAAAGTGTGCCTGAGGCAAACCTCTAAAGAGAACCATCTTCAGAGATGTTCTCACTCACACACCTTGCAATGGGGATGGATGGGACTGGGAGCTTTATATTAAATGCACTATAGTAGAGTTGTCCAGGTTGGGAGGGACCTTTCGCATCATCGAATCCAACCATCAACCCAACACTGACCAAACCACCACTAACCCATGTCCCTCAGCACCACATCTGCCCAGCTTTTAAATACCCCCAGGGATGGCATCTCCACCACTTCCCTGGGCAGCCTCTTCCAGTGCTTAATAACCCTTTCAGTGTAAAACTTTTTCCTCATATCCACCCTGAACCTCTCCTGGCACAACTTGAGACCATTTCCTCTTGTCCTAAAGGACAGACGCCCCTATTATGGGATATTTGGTTAATTTTAAAAACTTTGCATCGCTAATTATGGTTCAGAACAGGGAGTTGTGTGGCACTGGGGCTTTCTGAAGTTTTGGCTTTCATAAGAGATTCCACAGTTGCTAGTAGAAGTCTTGTCATTTTGCCCGTGTTCTACCTTGAAGTGACCAAACCCATCAATAATTGGGTTAACCTGAAATACTGTAACTTGATACAGGAAAAATAAAGGAGAGAAAGAACAGTTAATGCCAATTGTTCTTCTGGATATAAACTACTCAAGCACAAGGGAAAGTCATGCCAAACAAGCTAGAGGCTGGGCCTGCCCACTATAAATTAACAGTGAAGCGTGATGCACTCTAAGTATTGAAAGCAAGTTCCCTGTCATATACCATTAGTTTAAAGGATTAAAATAGGAGCTCAGCTAGGAAAGGGAGTCAGTCTGTGCATCTGTAACAGACATCTCCTAGAATCAGAACTAGCTGTAAAATCCTCTGCAAAGTACTCGATGGAGGATTTACCCACTGCCGTGTTATATGTGGGGCTGAGATCAGAATAGACTTTACAGCCAGGACTCTGTGCAATAAAGCTGTTTAGAAACATTTTTCTTGTATAGACAAAACTGTCCTGGGATGATTGGAGCTTAGATTCTTGCAAGAAAAAATGCATATTTTCTTTGTTTTGCTTCTCTGTGGTTGGCAGGACGTTGCTGTGAAAGAGCAGGCAATGGGCAAAGGCAAACTCTGCCGCAGGAGCCTGAGCTCTCCCAACGTGAATCGGGTGAGTATCCCATGCTGGCATCTGCAGCACGTTGAGGGCAGCAGGTCCTGCCTGGTCCCTGTGATGCCAGAGTCATGGAGTATAGCAATAAGTTTCCTTCCCTTTGGCTGTGCTGTTTGGGAACAAGTAAATCACTATGAGGAGATAAAATCTGCACATATTGATATAAATCCAGGCTGTCTGAAAAAGCAATGTGAGAAGAACTTCTGGACACCTTCTCATTTATCCATCAGGTTGAAGAGGTTTTTTTTGCCTTTAGAAGATTTGAAAGGAAGTTACTTACAAGTATTTACTGAACTTTAACTTTGTAACAGTGCTGTGCATAAGAAAGATGAGACTTTCTCTCCAAAATCTGGAGGGAAATCCTTTGATAGAACTGGTAAACAAACTTGTCAAATTGTGGCTCCTTCCAAGTCAATAGTCGAGATCTCACCTCTCATCTCTTGGAGTTCAGAGATGCTTCTTTTCTGTTCGTTCCACCCTTCCTTGTGTTTGTCAAGAGGAATATTTATCAGTTGTTCAACTTTCTGCTAAGAGATAATTCTGCTTCTCTTAACTGTTGCAGCTTTCTGCAAGCCGCCAAGATTTATCACTTCCCTATAACCTGAGCAGTAACCGGGTGAGTACCTGAAGGTCTCCTGGGCCATCTTCTGTAGAGGAAAGGTAGCTGCAGTCACTACACTGTACCAGTTACAGGGCCAGAAGTGGGAAATATCCCCAAAGGATGAGGCACCCATGTGCTCCTCGTATCCTTGGGACCGTTCTGAGGACATTCTGGCTTTGGATGTGCTACACTAGACCTCTCGGGGCAAGTTCCCAGGCCTCCAGCAGTTGTCCAGCTTCAGAGCTCTTCCATAGGTTTCACCTGGGTGGATGTAAACCTTCTGGGTAAGGGGTAAATTTGGGTTCATATGTAAGATTATTGCTATACAAGGTCCACCTTTAGGACAGAACAGAGGGCTGTGAAGAGAGCCTCTGACCTTCAGAGGGAAACCAGCAGCCTAAAGCTTGTGGTGGGTGATAATTTGGCCCATTATGCTCCTTAAAAACGACAGTATAGATCAAAAGTATTTCTTTAAAAAGGGAAAGAATAGATTTAAACTTATTTTCCAAATCCTAGATAAACTGAAGGGTCTTCTCCTGATAGATATTCTGCCCAGTGAGGGTGTAGTCATTTTAAAAGGGAGAATCTGGTGGTGACAAGGCATTTTAATGCATAATGCAGTTGCACAGAATAATAGAATTTTGATGTAGTGCTCTGGCATTGGTTGCTAAATCTGCTACATCTGATCCATGTAGGGAATGCTAAAATACATGCAGGTGATAAAGTACTTACAGCAACTTCTACTTGGAGAGAACTGTGGGATGTTTCAACATTGTTGTTTTTTAAAGTGAAAATCCAAGACCAGAGTTCTTGATGATTTGTGTTTTTCTCCTCCCTTCCCCTCAATGATTTCTCTCATTGCATGTTTCAGAGTCCAAAGGTCCCAGCAGAGGTAATGCATTAGGTCCACCTAATGAGTGGGATAATCATTTTATCTCACTATAAAGTTTATTTTGTTCACTTGAACGCTTTCACTTCCTGCTTTGAAGGTGCTGCTGGTGGTGTCTCATCTGCATAGCACACAGCAAATGTGGTTTTCCATTGAAAAGCCTGGCATTAATGCAGTGTGAAACCGGTACAGATGAGAGAAGTTTCTCTTTCTTGGGTGCAGCTTGTGGTCTGTTACAGAGCTGTAGCTCTTTAATGCCATTTCTCACCCTTCTTTGGAGAAGGTGAAGTGATTTGTGAAGTTACTTCAGAAGTGGCCCCATCTTAGCTTAAAAAAAAATAAAATAAAAAAGAAAGAAAAAGGTAGACATGAAAGGAAGCAAATATGTGCCAGTCATGTGGCCATCAGCCTGGAGGTGAGATAACGATGAGAATGTCTTCCAAATCTTCCTCAGGCTTTATGGCTCCTGATAGCTCAGTGTTAACAACCCTCCAAAAGACTGATTTTTAAGTTACTATTTGGGCCAATGGAAAACATGTTTATCCTTAGTGTCACATTAACACTCTGGGAGCAGTGACCTGTTTGTCCCCTTAGTTGTACCAAGCTTTGGTGAACTGGAGTTAACTGGTAGTGGTTTGCATGGGGTTTTGCAGCTCTTGCCCGTGGTTGATGCAGCTGCTGATGACCATTTACCGCTGAGACGTGGAGCTGAGGTTGCCTAGCTTCCCTCCTCGCTTCCAGCCTGCTTCGTTTCAAGGCACTTGTTCCTCAGGTCACGGTGGGGTGCAGACTCCCCTCTTAGAATTTTCTCATTTGCAAATGGATCTCTGGTTCAGTTTCCATAGGGAGATGAAGGAAATGTTCAACAAATTTGTAAACATTCCTGTAGCACCATAAAGCACACTGGTGATGTCAGGCCTATCTGGTTTAGGGTAAAGGTCTGAGAATGGCTTGCTGGGCAGAGTTTCAGCTAAGTTAGATGTCTTTTTCGCTAAATTTCTCCACAAGTGACCAAGAAGTCTTCTCTAGCAGTCATAAATTGTTATTTTACTGGGAATTTGGTTTTGTTTACAAGTGGCTGTAACAAATGAAAACAAGTGGTTTGTTATAGCAGAAGAAATACCAGTCACGGGACTTCCTGGACTGGGTGGAGAATTACTTCATTAGCCCTGGAGGCCCTCAACATATTTCAGAATATTCCTCCTTAACTTTTATTCCATTACTTCCTTTTTCTCTCTAACATGATTATTCCTTGCCTTCCTGCTGTCTTCACCATGGATTGTTAGCTTTGTGGAAAGGGCTTTTGTGTCTCACTCCTCTTTGGTAAAGCTGCGTTCATACTGGTAAAACCAGGAATGTGGACTCTGCTTCATTCTTCCGTGCTATGAACAGCCAGGACTATATCCCACCATAAACAAGACAATTAAACAATGTAGAATAAGAAGTAAACGTGGTGTTGGTCCAACTAAAACAAGCAGGTCAGAACTTTCCAGAATTAAGACCCGGGTTCATCTTGCAGCCATAGCTGAGTCTTTGTTACTACAAACGTGGCTCACGCCCCCATGAAGAGCTAGAAGAGCCCTTCTCTCCAGGACTGGAGCAGAGGTGTGAGTTTGGCACATTTTTGGAAACAAACCCAACCAAACATTAAAGAGTATCTTTGTACTGACACCACAGAACGTGTCTGAAGAGCAGGATGAGTCTTAATAACTCATAAGATTAAGCTACCTAACTGGCTGAGAAGGCGAGGAGATGCCTTCTAAATTCCCTTCAGAAGACAGTCTTATGGATGTTTCACATTGGGACTGCATTTCATCTCACCTCTAAGTTACACTTGCTTCCTTGAGTGGGAAAAAGCCCATTTTGACTCCTGCTATCACTACAGATACTGTTATGGGAGAGTGAGGTGAATTTTGTTTCATCTTGCACATCGGCACGTGTCGGGTGATGCAGGAGTAGAGTCTGTGGGGACACAAGACACGGAGCTGGCTTTTTACATTCCAGGCTGCTTCTGTTGGAGGTTTAGACATCCAGTTGACTTAAAATGAATGCACAAAGAGTGGGAGGCCCCTCTGATTTGTTTTACAGTTGGTCTTCAGTCAATAATCACATCATACTGATGAAAATTTTCACGAGTCGGTCTTAAATTACTTCTCCCCAGTAGCCATTCTGGCTTTGGCAGTTGTCCTTCCTTTCCCAAAGGTCCAGTAGTTTGTGCCTCGAAAGCTTTGTATGCAAAAGCCAAGTAAGACAAGATTGTGCCACTTAACCTTCAGGTTTTATTGGGAACCAGAGATTTTTCACCAAATTGAAATTGAGAGGAGAACAAGTGCCTTTTACCCCAGCTGTATGCTTATATTTAAGTGCTGTTTCTGGTCACCTTTTCCCAAGCCTTTTCTCAACTGCTAAAATAACAAAACACAAGAACTGTTCATTTCTCTTACCCAGTGGCAGCATTTTAATGGTCTGTCAACCTCAAGAAAAGAATTGTTGTCAGGTAAAGCCTACAGATGACTTAGGTAGTGATCACCCATATTTGCTCTAAAGATTTTGTCTCTCTTGGTGCTGACCTGAAATAAATGCCCAGGTGTTTTTCGTGGTGGATGTGTGAAAGAAGGGAAGGCAGAGGAGAAGAAGGAGAAGGTATTATAGAAATAAAAGACTTTATTTATATTTTTATGCCCCATCCCTGGAGGTGTTCAAGGCCAGGCTGGATGGGGCTTTGAGCAACCTGCTTTAATGGGAGGTGTCCCTGCCCCTGGCAGGGGGGTTGGAACTTGATGATCTTTAAGGTCCCTTCCAACTCTGACCATTCTATGATTCTATAAACAGCTCTGTATCAGGATACATTGAGGGAGATATATTCTTCTGGTGGCTATTTTTGATTTGTTAAATTAAGTCACTTGACCCTCTGTTTGGTCACTTGGCAGAGACCAAATATATTCATGAAATGATGGCTCCTCTGGGCAAATGATTTACAAGTTTCCTTCCTTTCTCTCACCACCCTCTTTGATAAAGGAAAGGGTGACAGCATTTAAATAATACCAGTTGCATAGACTTATGAAATGTTTCAGTTAGGGACTGCAGAAGGCAATCACGTGAGACTGCTATAGAACATGCATATGTGAAACTTGGGAACTTCATCAAGTTAATAGAGTTAATAATTCTTACATATTTTTGGTTTTAATTTGAGATTGAGATGGGTTACCTTTCAATCCAGTTTTAGTAAAATCAGTTATTCATGAACTACCTTTTGCCTCTGCAGACTCTTCACATTGACCCCTTTAGTTGCCTTTGCTGTTTTCTCTTGCAAATGTTTCTCCACCTGCTGCCCCAATTTACCTACTTCTTAATGGTTTGCCATCATCTCAGGATTGTGGTTCACATCACCCCTAACAAAACGTGAAGTTCAGACTAAAATGATGATCTTTCTGCTGCCCCCAGGGCAAGCATTACTTAAAAACCCAACATCCTTGAAGTATATGGCCAGGCAAATCCTTTCCTCAAATTCCTGTTCTTGGGGTCTGTGTTTTATTTAACCAGGCAAAAAATGTCAAACATGAAGTTAACCTTATGTAGAAGATTAACTCATTTGTAGTATTAAGGCTGAAACAAAATTCACTAAAGATCTTAAGAAAAATCTTTTTCATAAGGAAAAAGTCCCTAAATCTTGCCATTGTGTCCGTACAGAGTGAATATTCCGTATGTTTAGCTCTCTTGCTTACCTACTCTGATTTGTTTAGTTATTCTCTAAACAGATCCAAAAAGAAAGATACTTGCCTGAAATTGTTCCTTTTGGGACCATCAATGCTGGGCACTTCTCTGACTCAACAAATCGTGATTCAGAAAATGATTCAGTTGTTCCTCACCTGCACTGAGTCAGTGTCCTAGTGAGCTGGAAAACTGTCCTGTAATAGTCTTTGTGTTTCTTAGGTCTCTGTGGTCTCCAGGAGCACTTAGACGTGGCCTATAGATAGAAAATTATCAAGACGTCACCTTTGTCCATTTGTCTTTACTAAGTGGATCATTATACAAAAATCCAAAAGCAACATTAATCAAGCTTTGTTACACCCTCCAAAAAAAGCCTTTGGGTGCTTTGCAGTATTCCATAATTCTTTTTCTTAACCTGATCAACACCCATAAATACTTCAAGGATGGGTGTCAAGAGGAAGTCTTGTTTCAGTGGTGCCCGGTGAGAGGACAAGAGGAAATGGGCCCAGACTTGTACAGAAGAAGTTCCATCTCAACCTGAGGAGGAACTTCTTGACTTTGAGGGTGGCAGAGCCCTGGCAGGGGCTGCCCAGAGAGGTGGGGGAGTCTCCATCTCTGGAGACATTCCAACCCCACCTGGACACGTTCCTGTGGGACCTGCTCTGGGTGGGACCTGCTCTGGCAGGGGGTTGGACTGGATGATCTCCAGAGGTCCCTTCCAATCCCAAATCATTCTGTGATTCTGTAATGCCAACATCTACCAGGCTGATTGAGGACCAGACCAGAAGGCAAAAAAACAAACTATTTCAAGATTCTTTGGGTCTTGTGACAACTTCCCACCAAATAGCCTGCTATATATTTATTTTCTTAAACTCCTTCAGCGCCACTGAGCTGGTGCATCCAGAAAGTTCTAAACTGCTCCAACATTTTTTTCCCCATCTGGAGACGGTATGAGCTCTGTTCTCGTGTTTTGACTCTTCTCCTGCAAACTGAGGAGTCTGAAGCAGTATTCTGAACGGATATAAGGGGGAAAAGCCACCTGAACAAAACCTGCACTAACAGAAACTCAAGATGGCAAAAGCCTGGATGAGAGATTCTGGGGAGTGGGAAGACTGTTACTTTTAGAAGCATTTTGTGGAAAGAATTTTCCAGACACAGGCATACCTTTTTGATGTAAGACGTAAATGAGTCGCAGGTCAAAGATAATGCCTAAGTTGGGGGCTTAAGGTATGGGTAGAGCAGCTCTGTCATCAGTGCTGATGGAGCAGGAAGCTTTCAAGAAGGGCTTAAACACCAAAGTCCTCGACAATACAAGACTAAACAAACCCCTGGCATTACTGCTGGTCCCAGCCTGGGTTGCATCAGTTTTGACGTGCAGGGTGGCTGTCTCCAGTCAACTCAGACATGCATTAGTCTTTAGGTATCCTGAATGGTACTTCACAGAAACAGCCCCTGTTGTCTCTGCATCTAATAATTCAGATTTTAGCTAGTAGAGGTCTGAAGTGGGGCCACTGCTCTGCAAAAATGCAAGTTGCTTGCTATTCAAAGCAGGAGAACTACTGAGGGACTAACCTATAGATCCAAATGGAAATGATTTTTGCTCTGGGCTGCTCAGTATGACCTTCAACCCATGGGAGAAATCTATTCCTCCCATCCCAGCTTATTTATTATTTGTGAAACATTCATGACTTCAAGTTACAGTTAAGATTAGTTTAGTCACATGTCATTTTTCGGTTCAAGGTCGGATCATTTCCTTGCATCCAACAGCATGAAGCTTCTCAAGAAGGTGTATTTCCCCTTCTTCCTACAGGAAAAAAGTACATAGAACTTGTAGCCTGGGATGCAGCAGGTCTGTCCATCCCTTGTGACTCCTTTCTAGTGTGTTTGCTGTATCGTCTTTTTTGTGAAAATATCTGTTATGCCTTTTAAAAGCACAAGGAAGATTCAGATCCAGATGCAATATAATCCAGGCAAGTACAGCTGTGGAACCAACCAAAGCATAACTCTTCATCAGGAATGGGATTCGACTTCAGTTTCTCTCAGTTTGGCTGTACCATCCTCTCTTTGCAACCTCTGTTTCTGGAAAGGTGAATCTTTGTGAGCCTGTGGTCCCGAGGGCACTCCCCTACCTGAGCAGGACAATGCTTTTCTACAAGAGGCTGAGACTTCTTCTAGCATTTGAGACCAGGCTCTTTAAACAGATACTGAATTGCTGTAATATCCCCTATAAATGAAGTAAATTAGCACCGTGTAGCTTTAGTAGAGCCTACTCTTCAGCAGTGCAAATGAACAGCTTTGACAGGCATCACGAGTGTGCCCGTATCAGGAGTTTGCAGGACAACCACGTGGGTTTGGGTGCCTTCTTTTTGGCACAGCACAGCCAACGTGGTGCTCAGTTTGGTGGAGCAACATACTGTCTTGTATCCACAGGAAACTTCCAGCAGGGAGACCCTCTGGCCAGTCACTTGGTGTAATCATTGTAAGCAAATCGTTAAAAGATTTTGCCTATCGAGATGATAAGAGTTAGGGGAAAAAAAAACCAATTTTGCCATGTGGATTCTTGATGGTTGCTCAATGGTGTGAAATACTATCTTGGAGGTTCTCTCCATTAGCCAAGAGATGTTGCCATTGAGCCAGTGTCTAGTTTTTCAGTTGAGGTGAAATGTGTAAATCCCAGTGGAGCTTTGTAAAAGCAAGAGAAGTCACACCCCATGTGCCAAGTGTTGTGTATCTCCCTTGGGATCCATGTGAAAACCCAACTGGAGAATCTGGGGGCCGTGGGAAGGCAGATAAGCCTGTGACCTTCATGGCTGCTGTTTCTTCCTACCTCATCTACACTACACAGACTCTTGCAGGTCTGAAAATCGTCACGTTTCATCTTCACTAACCGTGTCAAAACCTGTCTTTACTTGATCTTTTTCTTGTTTCCTAGTCTTGTTGTGTATTCCACCTCTCTCTTCTCCAGTGCTACAGTTGCTTCCTCTTGACCTGATCTGCTCATCCCTTCTCTGACCCCAGGCACTAACATCCAGCCTTGAGGTCCAAGATCCTATTTCTTTTCTTGTTGAGAGCTCTGTCTGTCCTCACCCTCTCTCTGTGACATTCTCCATATCCAGACTTGTGATTGAATTGCCTTAAGATCTCCTCTGTCACTTGGGATCGCTGTATCGCTCCTGAGATCCCTTGTGACACCTTCCTGAGCAAATATATGAAATATTTAGGAATTTTGGGCAGACAGTACTACTTTTTTTCTCACCTGACTGTAACTTTTCACCTGGTTGTATCTTCCAAAAACACAGTGGCATGTTTGAGTGAAATACTATAGTTTTAAGGTCCGTATGAAGACTTTTTACGTGCCTTGAGGCCGATGGGAGCTGAGGGTGCTTATCTTTGCAGGACTGGGTGTCTCAGCTCTAAGTGCTTCTGGGGAAGGGTCTTTCCCTCAGCTCTCTGCATTCTGAACTTTGCCAGGGGCTGTGCGGGCGGGCACGGTGTGTAAGGGTTGCTGTGCTCTTGCTGGTGGGGCTGACTTTGAAAAATACAACTTTCTGTTTTGTTTTGCTTTTTTTTTTTTCTCTAGGGCCGATGGGAGAGTCAACAAGATGTATCCCAAGGTGTCACAAATTCCAGTAGAGGCATTAGTCCTTCTCGTACCTCTCTGCCGGGCTCCGGGCAGCAAAACCACTCTCCTGATCCGGGTAAGGGCTTTTCTCACGGGCAATGAGCGCTAGAAGGAGAGGGAATGGCTGCAAGCTGCAGCAGGGTAGGGTTAGGCTGGCCATGAGGAAAAAGATTTTCCCAGAGAGAGTGGTCAGTCAGTGGAATCAGCTGCCCAAGGAGGGGGTGGAGTCCCCATCCCTGACTGTGTTTCAGAGTAGATTGGATGTGGTGTTGAGGGATGTGGTGTAGGGGAGAACTTGTAGAGTAGGGCTGATGGTTGGACTGGATGATCCCAGGGGTCTCTTCCAACCTCTGTGATTCTATGGAATAAAACAGAAACAGCAGTACGAGGAGGGAGAGTTTGAATGCCCCAAACTTTCTGCTTTTTTCTTTTTTTTTTTTTTGTTTTTTTTTTTGCTAACTTGCATCTTCTAATCTTTTCTTTCCAGGAAGTTTTGTAATTGCTGTTGAAGTTGTGTGCTGTATAGAGATCCTTTTTCAGTTTTGCAGCTTGGGTTGCTTTTTTTTTTTCCCCCTGCTTCTGCAAGTTACAAAGCATTTTAGGTTTCCAATCGCAAACAACAAGTCTTTTCACACCAGGTGATGAAAATATTTGTCTTTATACTGGAGCCAGAGATTAAGGCCTACCTGAATGTCCCTTTTGAGGGAGGAGTTCTCCCTCAAAGCTCTCAGTACTAGTCATCCTAGACTAAAATAACAATTTTGTGGTATTTTTTTAGGCTTTTGGAAGGTTGGTTTGAGTTTTTTTCCTTTTCCTTTCTCCTTTATCTTCCATTATTCTTTTAGGCATTGGTGGCCTTGCTGCTTCCTACCTGAACCCTGTAAAGTCCTTTGTGCCTCAGATGCCAAAGCTGCTGAAGTCTCTCTTCCCCGTCAGAGATGAGAAGAAGGGCAGGCAGACCTCTCCTCTCGCTCAGCAGGTAAGAAATTAAATCAGCTCAGCTAGGCAGTAATATTGGTGAGTGCTGTTAGACTTGCTGGCAAAGTGCTATTTTATATGATGGTGTGGTGCAAACTAAGCTTTTAGTCACAGAAAAGCCTGGTGATGTGTTTCCCCTCCATTCTGTCCAGAGATAGCGGAGCTGTTTAAACTTATTGATACACTCAGGCTTTTTTAAAAGTGCCAAGCGCCCTACCAGCATGATTTATGGTAATACCACTTGCAGCAACAATAGTAAAATTTATGAAGTGCACTTAGTGTTGTTTGTGTGTTGCCAAGAGGAAAATGTAATTCTATTTTTAATTCATTATTTCATAGACCCGTTCCCTCCCACCCCTCGTCCCCGGCTCATGTCACCTTTTACCACCTTCTGCTCTGTACTTTGGCCCGTTGCTTTTCTTCCTTTGTTCCTTCTCTCACTTGTTCCACGTGTCAGAAAGCATTTGATTTTCCTTTTTGTTTGATAGGGATGCTGTGCTGCAAAACTCCACCAGCTCCACATGCGGAGCAGTAGCCAATGCGAGGTCAAGCAGACTAGAAAAAGTTATTTCCTTTTAAAGAAAGCAGATGAAATACAGAATCCCCTTCTAAATAGCATGATCTCCGTTATTTGAGAGGCCCAAGTTTATTTATAAGGGAATAGTCCTCTATAGTGTAAGTGTGGAGGGTTTGACAGGCTGTAGTGAAGGTAAATCTGAAGCCAGCTCTCACTCCTTTCAAGTTTGTTGAAGTCCATTCTGTCCGTGCTTCATCCAACCAACTCAGCCATCGTCACGTTCACTCATCTGGGGTGCAAGAAGGATGTCACTGTTAACTTCCACCTTTCCTCACCTCTTGACCTGCAGACAAAGCTTTAAAGGATGTTTTTCTCGAAACAAACCCAAAAATCCTGAAGCAACTGTTTTTTTTTGTGGCTGGATCCAGGCATTCTGTTCAGTTGTTTGCTACAACGAAACTTGCTGGTACAAGAATGTCCCAGGACTCCAGGGAGTTGTTTGGTCTTTGTACAAGTAGAGTGAAATAGTAAATAAATAAATAGAGCAAAAATAAATACACTAACATTTAAATATTTTTAAAAGGGACTTAGCAGCAGGATGGGCAGCAGGATGCCCATGAGCCAGCACTGTGCCCTCATGGTCAAGAAGGCCAAGGGCATCCTGGGGTCTGTTAGAAGGGGGGTGGTCAGTAGGGTGAGAGAGGTTCTCCTACCCCTCTACTCTACCCTGGTGAGACCCCATCTGGAATATGGTGTCCAGTTCTGGGCCCCTCAGTTTCAGAAGGACAGGGAACTGCTGGAGAGAGTCCAGGGCAGGGCTACAGAGATGATGAAGGGAGTGGAGCATCTCCCAGAGGAGGAAAGGCTGAGGGAGCTGGGTCTCTTGAGCTTGGGGAAAAGGAGACTGAGGGGTGACCTCATGAATGGTTATAAATCTGTAAAGGGTGAGTGTCAGGAGGATGGAGCCAGGCTCTTCTCAGTGACATCCAATGATAGGACAAGGGGCAATGGATGCAAGTTGGGACATAGGAGGTTCCAGTTAAATATGAGGAACAACTTCTTCAGGGTGAGGGACCACTGGCAGGGGCTGCCCAGGGAGGTGGTGGAGTCTCCTTCTCTGGAGACATCCCAAACCTGCCTGGAGGCGTTCCTGTGTGACCTGCTCTGGGTGTTCCTGCTCCAGCAGGGGGATTGGACTGAATGATCCTTCAAGGTCTCTTCCAATCCCTGAGATTCTGTGATTCTGTGGTCACAGAGCAAAATAAAAATAAGGCAGATATTTGAACTTATTTTTAGTTTGAATATGGCTTTATTCTCTATAGAGTAATAACAAGAGCAGCTTTTACTCCCATATCTTACCTAATTTAATGCTTTTATGTTTTCATGTTGCCTTTTGCTTACAAAGAGAGACTGGCCTCCTGCAAGCTTACTCCTCTGTGAAACGTAGAGAATTAAAGTTGAGGCGGTGTCTTTCTTTAAAGGTATTTGGGTACCGAGAGATGCAAATAGGGGCTCTTTGCAATTGCACTGAGAGCCTTTCACAACTTCTTGAATTCTTAGTGACTCGATTGAGGGCTGAGATGAGAAGGGGGGCCTAATTTCCTGCCTCTAGTCTAACCACCTGTTCCCACTCCTTCCCACTGCTCGAGATCAGCCTCGTGCTCTTTGTCTTCCAGCCAGTGTTGAAACCACAAAGGCATCTCTTTAAAGAGATTTTAATTTGTATTGTTCATTATGATGGGGACTCAAGTAGTGACAATCGAGACAATTTTTAATAGGAGGGAAATTCTGATTTCTCCTTTGTGTATAAATATAATATATCTATATTGTAGCTAATATTATATATTCTATTTAATACATAAACAGGGGGGTGTGATGTTTGTTTTTCCATGCCCACTGGATCTGTATCGTGAAATGCAATCTTAAAATCGCTCACTTTACCTTTGTGTTGGAACAAGTCAATTGTGTTACAAATACACCTCACTGAGGTGTTTGTAGATACTCTTCACAGCTCTATCGGCAAGGAAACAGAGCTTCTTTGCTCCTGCATCAGGGTGTACAGAAGAGAGGGCAAAAATTGAAGGAACTGCTACAGAATTAGCTACAGCTGCTGCTGCGTGGCACAAAAAATTAATACAGAATCACAGAATGTCAGGGGTTGGAAGGGACCTTGAAGGCTCCTCCAGTCCAATCCCCCTGCTGGAGCAGGAACACCCAGAGCAGGTCACACAGGAACGCCTCCAGGCGGGTTTGGGATGTCTCCAGAGAAGGAGA
The DNA here is from genome assembly GCA_013400555.1 of Jacana jacana. Lineage (NCBI taxonomy): Eukaryota > Metazoa > Chordata > Aves > Charadriiformes > Jacanidae > Jacana > Jacana jacana. The sequence continues at coordinate 211,990 of VZTM01000865.1, read as the reverse complement.
CTCCACCACCTCCCTGGGCAGCCCCTGCCAGTGCTCCCTCACCCTCACCCTGAAGAAATTTTTCCTCCTATTGAAGTGGAACCTCCTCTGTTCCAGCTTGCACCCATTACCCCTTGTCCTGTCACTGGATGTCACTGAGAAGAGCCTGGCTCCATCCTCCTGACAATCACCCTTTCCAGATTTATAAACGTTAATAAGGTCAACGTTAAGAAGAGACCCAGCTCCCTCAGCCTTTCCTCCTCTGGGAGATGCTCCACTCCCTTCAGCATCTTGGTAGCCCTGCCCTGGACTCTCTCCAGCAGTTCCCTGTCCTTCTGGAACTGAGGGGCCCAGAACTGGACACCATATTCCAGATGGGGTCTCACCAGGGCAGAGTAGAGGGGGAGGAGAACCTCTCTCGCCCTACTGACCACCCTCCTTCTAATCCACCCCAGGATGCCATTGGCCTTCTTGGCCATGAGGGCACAGTGCTGGCTCATGGGCATCCTGCTGCCCACCAGGACCCCCAGGTCCCTTTCCCCTACGCTGCTCTCCAACCTGCGGTTGTAGCGGGACTGGCTTGAATGTCATAAATATTATGTCCCTTAATCTTTCTTGATATTTCTTTATAATGACACAAGTGCAGCCAGAGGAATTTAAATGGTGGCGGTGATGGATGGGTATGGGACTGGGAGGATGAGGGGAGTCAGAGTTTGACACCTTGTCGCCAACCTGCCAGAGCGGGACAGCAAACTGGTGATTCTCACGTAACTCCAGTACAGTGGGCAATGGGGAGGAGATAAAAAATGGTTTATCTGAGTCTCAGATAATACAGAACAAATGCACCTTAGTTCTGCGGAAGAAGAAAACTTGGATACACAGTGGCAGGGGAGAGAAACGAATGTGCAAGGTGAGAGTAGTGGCAAGGTACAAAAAGAGAAAGGTGAAGCCAAAAGGCTTTTCTGTCTGTCCTTGCGAAGGGATCTGACCCCTCACTGGGAACTGAGGGGCTTCAGTTGCCATAAACACAAACTGGGGGAGCTGGGTTCAGGAATAGAAATGACAAAGCAAGTGGCAAGATCTAAATCACCCTTTCCTGCCTAAAAGCAAAGGGTTTTGAGTTTAAATGTTAAAAAGCGAAGTGGATCAGTTTATTAGTTTCTTCTGGTTCATCAAACAGCTGCAGTGAAGGAGGATTTGCAAAGTTCTGGTCAAGCTCCCTTTCCAGTGCATCTCTGTTACATAATTTGCAAGTGCTTAATTATCTAACGTCATTAAAACCTGTTTCTGGAAAAATGCTGGTGAACCATCTTGGAGTAGATGGCTGGGCCAGCTGCTGTGGTCTCTGCAGGAAGGATGAGATGGGGTGTGTTGTGCCTCGTAAGCAGGGTCTCTCCTGGCTAAGTTGGTTTTGCTGCCGTTGAGCATCGTTTCCAAGGGAGCAGCACTGTACCTTTTCCCAAGTTTATAGCTGAAGTCGAGGTCGCCGTCACCAAGCGGGTCCCCGAGCTGGATGCGTTACGGCGTCCCTGACTGTGGGCAGGCAAAGAGGAGATGGAGTTCTCAGCACTCCTTCTGAAAATAAACCTTTCTTTAGTATTTAGTTATCCACTTTAGCAGCTTGATATTTCAATCCCACGCCGTCCCTTAGGCCAGCATCATCCTTAAAGTAAGGATTCAGAAGTTAAGTACAGAAGTTACCGGAACAAAATGCTGGTTTTTGTTTGTAGCTGGTGGTTGCCCGAGTTCCAGGACTGCAGAGACGTTCCAGTCAAGGTGGCAGCTACTGAAATTGCTGTCTTTGACCTTCTGAGGCAAGTTTAGTAACTAATCTGGAGAATAATGAACCGCAATTAATGAAATCTGCTCTCGTATTCAAGTGTGTTTCTCAGACAGCACATAAAATAATTGAAAGAACTTCCTGCTCTCTAATTAGTTAGATTGAATTAATTTGGCATAATAGGATTCTTTATGTAACTAGCAGAATGGCTTCCGATGAAGCTGTTTATGTACCTAAAAGATTGGTTTCTGATGAAGCTGTTTATATACTTTTAAGTTAGAAAATGCCTATTTTCTCCACTATCTAATGCCTTTACATTAATTACTAGTGGTCTGTAAATAAAAAAGCCCAACAATTCAGGCATTTTTGGACTGCTGGAATAGCTTTTTTATACTCCTAGTCTATTCTTTAAAAAGCTTATTACCGCAGTGTGCAAGATTTAAAGCCTCCCCAAACCTTCTTGCTGATGGGGAGAAGTTTAAAATACTTGTGTGAAATATGCAGGTGGATGGAGAATCAGAGTTTCATCTATCTGCACTTAATTATATGATGTACGTGCTCTTGGAGCTTGTCTTGTCTGGTTGAGATGCTGGGGCTGTCAGAGTGTGCACCCAGCAGAATTACTGCTCTTTACCTTCTGACCCCGTTGATCTCCAGGGAACGGCCCGTGCAATTACATTTGAGGGTGTCATTGGGTGCTGCCCTTAAAAATGTCCATATGGAATTTGGGTTTCTGGTGTTTTGACATTTGCTGTGGCAGCGGCACATCCCTCCGACCGGCGTGCATTTGGTTAAGGGCACTGTGGTCACCTTCATACTTGAGAACCTGGTTGGATGCTCAGATGTCTTTTCCCCCGCCCTTGGCTTAAATGAGAGATCTTGGAGTTTAAATAAGTAAATAAATGCCTGTATAAAACCCCATCAGAATTGCCATACGCCGATGCTTTCATTTTTTTGGTTGGTACAGAAGTGCAGAGATGTGACACATGGCGAGGGCAGCTCTCGGGTGGTTTTTTTCCCTCTTTCACTTTCTGATGCAGACGCAGTAATTAATCTTAAAAACTAATGAAAAACTCTCTAAACAGACAAAAAAGCTTTTTCTGGCAGCGCGTTGAAAAATATCAGTCTCATGGATGTGCGTGGTGCATCGTGTAATTGCTGGAGCTGACATTCTTTAATCAAATGTAAATAATGTGGCCTCAGAGAACCTGCTTTAAAATCTCTGAGGCTTTTTTCGGGGTTTCAAATCAAGAATCGTTTGGGGGCTGTAATCAGCACAGCTCAACAGATCCTCTGTGGCCAGCTGAGCTCCTACCTGTCTGCTTCTTGGTGAGTGAGATGTTCCTGGTTTGATTCCTTTCTGGGTCCGGTTTTCGCTGTCATCCTCATGGAAATAGTTTTTAATGAGAATGAGTACAGAAAATGGGCTTTTAAAGTTCTTAGAGAAAACTACCAAAACTTCTTTATGAACTTACTTGAAAATGGGTATGAGTTACCCTCTTAGTCTGCCCGGACCTAGGAATGAAGGAATTGAACTGCAAAGAAAAGGCCGGGGTTATTTTTGCATAAAGTATATTCAAAATGTGGAATTCAAAAGATGAAATGTTCCAGGTATGGAAGGTGAAATATGAGGCTTTTGTTTGGCTTAATATTTAAATGCACAGTGTTTGTAGAGAAGAAAACAAACACACACCGGAAAAACCCACAACAAATAAACCTGCCCTGGGTGTCAGATCTCCTGTTGGAACACAGGAGATTTTTTATTTGAATGATTAATGACTTTTAAATGATTTTAAAATTGAGGGCAGAGAGGAATATTGTTGGGGGGACCTTTTTAAAATGGATTCAACGTGGAAGATGTGTGCACTAGGACTTAGAGCTACAAGATTTTGGGGTTGTTTAGTCTGAGGAAGAGGAGGCTGAGGGGAGACCTCATCACTCTCTACAACTGCTTGAAAGGGCACTGTAGAGAGATTGGTGCTGGTCTCTTCTCACGGGCAATGAGCGACAGGACAAGAGGGAATGGCTGCAAGCTGCAGCAGGGGAGGGTTAGGCTGGACATTAGGAAAAAATTTTTCACGGAGAGAGTGGTCAGTCAGTGGAATCAGCTGCCCAGGGAGGTGGTGGAGTCACCCTCCCTGACTGTGTTTCAGAGTAGATTGGATGTGGTGTTGAGGGATCTAGTGTAGGGGAGAACTTGTAGAGTAGGGCTGATGGTTGGACTTGATGATCCCAGGGGTCTCTTCCAACCTAAATGATTCTATGATTCTATGATTCTAAGATCTAATTCAAAAGGAGTCATAGAATCTGACCAAGCCCTGGAGAGACCACATCTGGAATATGGTGTTCAGTTCTGGGCCACTCAGTTCCAGAAGGACAGGGAACTGCTGGAGAGAGTCCAGGGCAGGGCTACGGAGATGATGATGGGAGTGGAGCATCTCCCAGAGGAGGAAAGGCTGAGGGAGCTGGGTCTCTTGAGCTTGGAGAACAGGAGACTGAGGGGTGACCTCATGAATGTTGATAAATCTGTAAAGGGTGAGTGTCAGGAGGATGGAGCCAGGCTCTTCTCAGTGACATCCAGTGACAGGACAAGGGGTAATGGGTGCAAACTGGAACAGAGGAGGTTCTACTTCAATATGAGAAAAAAGTTCTTCAGGGTGAAGGTGAGGGACCACTGGAAGGGAGGTTGTGGATTCTCCTTCTCTGGAGACATTCCAAACCCACCTGGACACATTTCTGTGTGACCTGCTCTAGGTGTTCCTGCTCCAGCAGGGGATTGGACTGGATGAGCCTTCAAGGTCCCTTCCAATCCCTGAGATTCTGTGATTCTGTGATTCAGAATTCTTACCATGTAGTTTTCTCACGAAAATATTTTATCCCGAGTGCTCAGAGCCGGTGATTTAAAGCGCCCTTTACTGAAGCGGTTAGGCCCTGCCGCAGAAGATGGCCGCTTTTAAATGGTGCTGTGGCAGTAACGCTGTGGCTGTGACAGTCCGTGGGCTCTGTCGCTCCCGTCTGGATGGTAAGGCAGGGTTGTTTTCCAAGAATGCTCTTTTAGTATGGCATCAGCCATGGCCTTGGATGGGCCGTTTCTGGAGCGTGGAGGATGATTCTTGTACGCGCTGGCCCAGCCTGTGGTGTTAAATGCCGCCCAACTCCTGCATCTCGGGTGTTAACGCTGAAGGATTTTCATCCAGTGACATGAAATCAAAAGGCTTTATACCAAAATCATCAGTCACCACCATGGCAGGTGCTTCATAAAACGTTTAATGACACAGAAATGCCAAGTGTGTTTTCCTGAGCCCACTGAAGAGGCTGCCGCTATAGATACGTAATGCAGGGTGAGAAAAAGACTTCATTTAGGATTGCGATGCCTCTGTAAAAAGGGTGAGGCACACGTGGTCCTCCCATTGAAGCTCACCAATGTCCCAGACTGTTCTCCAGATTACTCTAATCACTAGCAGCTACATGGCTTTGGGTCATCTCACCCTGAGTGCAAAACGACCTCTTGTCTGACCAGAAAATACGCACTTTTAGGAATCCTTAAGAACTCGCTGCAGAGAGCAGCAGCTCTTGGGAAAAAGGACTTTATTGTTCCACAAAGATTCAAAGATGCTTTAAAGGGAATCGCTTTCATGTTCTCTCTTAACTCCGGATTTTGTCAGCTTGCTTGGAGAGATTGTGCCAAAAATTATCACTGTAAAAGGGTCATGTTTTGCCATTGGGTAAATATATATGTCTAGTTTAGCAGCCGCTATCTACAAATGTTTAATGACAGAATTTGGCTCTGGACTCGGGAATATTTTTCACCCAGTGTTTGTCTTCACAGATAGTCAAACACATTNTCTAAACGCTGCTTGGCAAAGTTATTGTGGGTTTGAGATTCGTCATCCTTTCAGGAGAAGAACTTGATGAGGAATGATTAAAGTGTAACCGTTCCCTTTCTTTTGCCGTTTGATATCAACCGGGTTTTTAGATTTCATGGATTTGCAGGCTGCAAGACTGGAGGTTTTTGAGAGATTAAAAACCCAAACAAACACTCTCCTCTCTTGATTTGTTTTAAAGGGAGAAAAGAGAATCAAAGGGACTGAGAAACATCTTTAAATACTTTTTCTTGCTCTGATTCTGAGCGCTTATCTCTGGATAGTAACGCTAGACCTCAGAGCACTTCCTGGAGATGGCACATAGACTGGGAGGAAATGGGGCAAAAAAGATCAAATTGTGTTACGGTGCCGGTGTGAGAGCCTGGAGCTGTCTTTAGCTCCCGATACAAGATCTGCTGGAAAAAGCTGCTTCCCCTGCTATATCAGCTCACAAACAGGAGCGTGGAAGCAACAAGGACAGTGCTTTTGCTTTGCACAACCTTTCCGAGATGCCAAAACGCGGTGCTTTGGACCATGGAGATATTTAACCTGGATAATTTGAATTCAAGAGCCTTGGCTCCTCAGCGTGGTTCAGCTGCACCTCTGTGAAAGGCTTAAAGCCTGCCTAGGGATTAGCCCGAATGCCTTGTGACCACAGATACTTTCTTCATTAGGAGGTGATATTTAATAGCTTGGCTTTGCACTCCCAAGGTGGACCAACCCATGGTTCAAAAGGTGGTTGAAGAGGAGAGAACAAGCATTCTGCCAAATACTCTGCTCCCCTTTAACACCGTGCTAAGCTTCCATTAAAGCTAAAATTTGCAGGGTTTTCTCATAAGAAAGTGAATCCCTCTCCTCTCTCGTGTTTGTTGAAGTGAAACACTTGGGCTGTTTTGGCAATCAAGTTGTCTTTGCATGTCTGAGTTAATCCTTAGGATGAGTTGGAGTACTCAGGCACCTCATTGCTCTGAGCTGTCTCTGGACTCAGTCACGAGTCAGTTCCACAGCTGTTTCCAGGTTAATACTTTTGTCTTAGAAGTTTGCCACTTTATCTGAAGGAAACCGGGGTTCTGGAGTACCAGGTGTCTGAAAACCCCTGGATCTCGAGCCCTAAAGCTGTATTTATTTTTAGGCTCCGTTGATTTGTTCTGATTCGGGTCACCATCTGCCTCCTGAAGCCCCAGAGCTCAGTGTCCCAGTAAGGATCACAAAATGCTAATACCCTGTGTGCCCAAAATAGAGCCAGTTTGCTCTGAACCCCACTTGAGTGGGGTATTTTCAATTAGTAGATTTAATGACAAGCAGACCCTTCTTCTCCTGCTTCCTTTTATTGAAGTGAAGCTTTAATGATGTTATTTTGATCCACTGTGAACCTGTTGGAATTTTTGTCCATCTTGAGTCTCTCTATATTTTCCCTTGAACAACTGTGTTTTCACTCAACGCCTGGCAACCTCTGGATAAAAAGCTGCTGGTTTTCTCCCATGTTTCTTTCTTCTGGGGACAGAATTAGTCACCTTCCTGCTTTACTGTAGGTAAAAGAGGAGAAGAGTATGAGTACCTTACTCTTCAGCTGGGAAGTTTCAGTTCTTTAAGAAGATTGTTGACTTCTGGAAGCAGCTGTCTCAGAGATGAAGTCTGCCCGCACGTTTCTGCAGAAGGAGTTCTCAAGCCCCTTGGAGGGAAAGGGGAAAAAAAGAAAGAAAAGAAAAAAGCAGACTGCTCCCAAGTTGTACAATATGTCACCTTTAAAGAGCTCTTTCCCTGAAAGTATGAAGCTGCACTTGCAGCATGTTATTTAACAGTGCTAGAGAGAGATGTTTCTGCCTTTCTCTGTTCTCTCCTTTTCTTCCCGCTTCCCTTTCCCAAGGTTCTCCATTGAACTGGTGGTCCCTTCCCGTCTCGTGTCAACAATGTGAGACAGCCCAAGTTGAGAGCAGCTTTGCCTCAGGTTCATAGCCCAGTGTCACAATTTGCTGTTAACAGTCTTAGGAGAGCGNATAGTCAAACACATTGTTTTCGGTATCTTCCCCCCCCACCCCCCCTCAAGTAACTTGACTACATTTCATAACAAAGGTTTGTTTTAGTCCCCCCTGCTGCCCCAGCGAGGGTGTTTCTGCCCATCTGTTTCTTGTCAACACCAAAGTTGGGCAAGTGCCACTTCTC
>VZTM01000865.1:190145-203305 GCA_013400555.1 Jacana jacana | reverse complement strand
CCCTGTGTGCCCAAAATAGAGCCAGTTTGCTCTGAACCCCACTTGAGTGGGGTATTTTCAATTAGTAGATTTAATGACAAGCAGACCCTTCTTCTCCTGCTTCCTTTTATTGAAGTGAAGCTTTAATGATGTTATTTTGATCCACTGTGAACCTGTTGGAATTTTTGTCCATCTTGAGTCTCTCTATATTTTCCCTTGAACAACTGTGTTTTCACTCAACGCCTGGCAACCTCTGGATAAAAAGCTGCTGGTTTTCTCCCATGTTTCTTTCTTCTGGGGACAGAATTAGTCACCTTCCTGCTTTACTGTAGGTAAAAGAGGAGAAGAGTATGAGTACCTTACTCTTCAGCTGGGAAGTTTCAGTTCTTTAAGAAGATTGTTGACTTCTGGAAGCAGCTGTCTCAGAGATGAAGTCTGCCCGCACGTTTCTGCAGAAGGAGTTCTCAAGCCCCTTGGAGGGAAAGGGGAAAAAAAGAAAGAAAAGAAAAAAGCAGACTGCTCCCAAGTTGTACAATATGTCACCTTTAAAGAGCTCTTTCCCTGAAAGTATGAAGCTGCACTTGCAGCATGTTATTTAACAGTGCTAGAGAGAGACGTTTCTGCCTTTCTCTGTTCTCTCCTTTTCTTCCCGCTTCCCTTTCCCAAGGTTCTCCATTGAACTGGTGGTCCCTTCCCGTCTCGTGTCAACAATGTGAGACAGCCCAAGTTGAGAGCAGCTTTGCCTCAGGTTCATAGCCCAGTGTCACAATTTGCTGTTAACAGTCTTAGGAGAGCGATTCTTTCAAATCTTTAACTTCAAACCCTGAATACGGAGCGAGTGAGGTACATTCATTGCCTGCGCCTCCATATCAAGCCCCATGCTGTAACAGAGAAGATACTGTTGAAAGGCAGCAGTGGTCCTTCTGGCACAGGACCAGCCTGTTGTGATTAGCAAATGGCCCATTTAGTCCTCATTCTACCAGGCAGTGGGGGGTGCCCCCTTTGAAAAGAGGGTGCGTGGACCTTGGTTCTGGCTCCCTTCTTGAGTTAAAGCCAACAACGCTTAAATCTAAACTGAATTAAGATACTGGAGGTGGAGAACGAGTTTTGGAGATGGACTGAAGCTGAGGATTTCACTAGCCAGGTCACTATGACCTCGGATCTTTGTTATCTGGTTGCTCGGTGGTCTTTGACCAGCTGTATAAAAGAAAGCTTTGAACGCTATAAATTTATACTTGCAGCTGCTTCTGTGTTAAAATTCAAGGATGCCTTGAGTGAGATTTTTACCCCTTCAGAGCATGTCATCAGAATGCAGTAACATAGCAGTGCTCTGTCCTTTTGTGGCAAAGGTTTGTTTGCGATTCCAAAATGTCAACTGTGAGTTTTACTATTTACCAGTTTGACAAAGGGAGCTGGGGGTGTTCAGCCTGGAGAAGAGGAGGCTGAGGAGAGACCTTGCTCTCTACAACTCCCTTAAATGAGGGTGTAGCCAGGGGGGGTTGGTTTCTTCTCCCAAGGAATGGGTTATGGGACAAGAGGAAACAGCCTCAAGCTACGCCAGGGGAGGTTCAGATTGGAGATCAGGAGCAATTTTTTACCCTGAAAGGATTATCAAGCCTTGGAAGGGGTTGCCCAGGGAAGGGGTTGAGGCACCATATCTGGAGAGATTTAAAAGATGGGCTGCCAGAGGGCTCAGTGACATGGGTTAGTCATGGGTTGTTGTTTTTTATCCAAGTTGGGTTGATGGTTGGACTAGATCATCTCAAAGGTCCCTTCCAACTTAGACAATTCTATGATGGTCTGTGTGTTTGGGTTTTTTTTTCATTCTTGCAGGCTGTCCCACGAATTATGGTCCAGTCTGCCAGCGTCGATGTCACTGCCGCAAAGATAAAACAGGTAAGAACATCCCAGGATGCCCTGATACGATTTTCATAGCCACGTGCCTGGAAACCAGAGGTGGCAACATCAGCTGCTGGGTTCACTGCTGAAAACCTGGGTCCCTTCTGCTGTTGCTTCCCTGGGAGACAACTAAATGCAGCGTGTGGTGCTTTGTTTTCTTACATTTTGGTAAAATCTCCCCTTATCTCACTGGTTACACATGTGTATTTAAAAGCCTGGTTAATCATATGATTGCAGTAGCAGTTAACTAGCTAAAATGTAGCTGGTTTGCAGCTTCAAAAGGCAAATTGCTGGGCTCTGATGCTTTCTGTAAACAGAACGACTCCGTTACTCTGAGCGTTGAGCTTAATTCTCAATTTTACATTTCAAGCCAATTCATTATATAGGTTGTTTTTTTCTTTTTTTTTTTTTTTAAAAAAAAAGGCTCTTGCTATGCTGGAGAGAAAATAGACCCCTACAGTTTTCCACAGTTCAGCAGAACTTGAGCCTCATGAATAGCAAATCAGCTTTCTCCCACTGTGCTTGTATTGTCTTAGCGAAACGGGTGTCAGCTGAAGGCTTAAAAGGGAAAACCCAAAGGAAGAGCAGAGCTCCAGAGTCCAGGAGAGTGCCATCCTTTCCATAGGAAAGCTAAATGCATGTCTGTAACCCACAGGAATGTTTCAAAAAGTTTTCTGTATTACATTTCACTTGGCAATAGCAAACTGGCCTTTGGGTCTGAAATTCCTGTAATTCAACCAAATCCCTCCCTCTTCAAACGCCGCTTACGTTTCTAGTGGAAAAGGCACTTCAGAATCAGGTGAAAAACCTGTGCTTTGGGACACTTAACCACAAGATGGGATAAACCACAACATTTTGAAGAGTAAACAAAACCGTGTACCTGAGAGTTAAGTCAGGATATGCCCAAACCTGCCATCCTCCAACCACTGTTTTTTTTTCCTCCCCTTCATATAAGCAGCCTCCTCCCTCCCTCCCAAAGAGATTTAGAGACATCCTAATCTTTTAGAGTACATGTGCTGGCAAAAGATATTGATCTATCAGATTTAGTAAACTTTACAGCCAAGAAATACATCACTAAAATGGGCTGTTAATCTCGGGAGGTGCAGTTAATTTCATACTCTGAAAGTGTGTGGTGCTGGCGGCATTGAGGTGGGAATGGCATTTGGAAACGGGGACATAAATGACAGTTTAGTTGGAGAGCTGTGATTTATCAATCCTGAGAGTTAAGCCAAATAACTGAGAGAGACTTATAGATCATGGTGGTTTCACATTTCATATAAATCCTGCTATTCAAACAGCAAATGACCATTCCTGTAATATAAATAATTTTTCAGTAAATATTGGGGAACGTATTTCTTTTAGCCGACACTTTTCTTATTAATGGAAGGAATGAGCTGACAGTCCCACCAGGTTTGCAAAGCTGACTTCGCATCAGCTCGCATCCTCTGGAGAACGCAGCTACACAGGGATTTAGATAAGCTGGAGGCCTTAGTACTTTCCAGAAGCCTCCTATCTACCCTTTTATCCCAGATATTTTGGATAACAGAGCTCCACAGTCCCTGTCCTCTTCTGTTCCAGATTCATCAAGAGGAAGTAGGGAAACAGCCATTGGAAACTGTGGTGCAGACGCCCGAGGTGGACAAGAGTCCAGAAAAGCCCCCCAAAGTGCCTTTGCAGCAGCCCACAGGAGACACCCAGGCGCAGGACTCCCAGGAGGGACCTCCGAGTCCTCTGAGTGAAGCCTCCAGCGGGTACTTCTCTCATAGTGTCTCCACGGCCACCCTCTCTGAAGCCCTTGCAGCAGGGGGTGATGCTGTGGCACAACCAGGAGGTCAGACACCTGCAGTGAGTGACCTCCCAGCTCCTGCTGTGGCTCAGGTCGCTCTTTCCGACGTGCCAGGGCACTCGGACGGCTCTTGGGAGAGCTGTCTGGGTACTAAGAGAGAGGGTCTGCCCGCCTTCAGCCTTCAGAGTGCTCCCACGAGACCTAAGGACAGCACTGAGGTGAACGGAGGTGATGCTTTGAAGTCAAAACCTTGCACATATCCCGTGGCTCAAAGTGAGCAGGCGAGCCATGCCTCTCCAGCCACTGAGGCAAAACCCTTTCTTTCTACCTCCACTCCAAAGAAGGAGTTGCTATCCACGCCATCAACAGAGTCAGCAGGACAGGCTAGGAAAAAAGAAACGGCTTCAGGGGCTTCAGAAATGGGGTTTCCTAAACCACAGGTCCATCCAGACCAGTTATCCCAGCCTGGCATTCCAGCCTCCCCCTTCAAAATCCAGAAAGTCAAGACATCAGAGCTGAAGTCCTTTACGAGCATGTTGGGGACAGATCCCACCTGTTTGCTCAACGCAGAAGAGCAGCAGGAAGGAGAGAAGAGCACGGCCCCTGCCCGTGGACTGAACCATAACGGATCAGAGCTGGCAGAAGAAAAGCTGGAGGTGACTTCTGACTCGGAAGATGCCAACGAAGTTCCCGAGTGGCTGAAAGAGGGAGAATACGTCACAGTTGGTGCAAATAAGACTGGCACCGTTAGATATATCGGCCCCACAGACTTTCAAGAGGGAACGTGGGTTGGTGTGGAACTGGATTTGCCTTCAGGTAACGTATGATCTAGTCTGGGTGTAAAGCAGGCGGCGCGTCCGAGTTTGCAGGCCTCGTTTTAATGCCGGCTTTGAAGAAGGGGGGGTTCATTAGCCATTGCTTGAGTACATTTTGAGAAGGGTGATAGAAAAGATCTTTCCCTGCCTGTAATTATTTTTCCAGTCTGCCTTTGTCAACCTGGTCTCACCAACCTCTGGCTGAATTGTGTCCCTTTTCAGTTATTTCATTGGCTTCTCACAAGGGAGGCAGGAATCAGGATTGCTTTTACAGCGCAGCCCGGCAGGTATAGAGTTGCAGGAGATTCTAGGGTCTTGTGTCCAAAGAGTTCTCTTCTGGGCTCCTGCTCTGAGGAGAAGGGTCTCCAGAGAACACCAGGAGTTGTGGGATGCAAAGGAGCAGAGGAACATTTAGGCTAAATAAGTCATTAAGTCTCTTTAACAGGTTACATGTTAAATAGTCTCTCATGAGCTACTTTAAAATAAGCTGTAAAATGGCAAAGAGTGGGTGTGTATGTATATATATAACCCTATAGATCTGAAAACCAGTAGGAAATAATCATATATCAGCCACTGGGACGTACAGATGGCTTCAGGTTTCTTTAAGCTTCCCATTTATCATTCCTGTCTGCCTCTTCCCAGTACAAGTGTAGACTTCCCAGAATTTGGGTTCCAGTACATACTTCTTGGAAAGCAGGGTGCTGTTCCTGGGGAGGCTCTTGTTCATATGTGCCATCTTAGCCTGAGGTGGAAAACCCGTGGCTTCAGCACAAGCCCTTCAAAGTGAGGGAGAGGAAGGAAAGGTGACAGCATTTGTTCTCTGCTGGAGGTTTCAAAACTCCTCTCCTCTGCGGGTCCATGCCCACTTTCACGGCTCTCATTTTCTCCAGGAGAAGTCAGGGCTAGTGGAGAATTCAAGAGACAAGCTGTAGATAACAAGCCTTTGATAGTAAGAGGGTTTGGTTTACCGAGGGCACCTAAATCTCCTTATTTAAATCCTTTTAACCGAGCTGTAGCATTCCCAGCCTGCAGTTACAGGCCCAGGGAGTTGCCCGGGCTCGTCTCCACCACACACCTCCCTGGGATTGGAGCCCTTCCCCAGGATAAATACTGTGTCAGGGATCCAGAGCTCCCATTAAAGGAGCAGTTATCTTCCCAGTGCACGGCGGGCTCCTAGGGTGGGTTTTTAGGCAGTTTCAGAAAACTTTGGAGTTTGCCATCCTGGAAGGCAAACCGTGGCTCTAATCACTTTGGAAGCCATAGACACAATTCTCAGTCCTGAATTTGTGCTTTATTAAAAAAAAAACTCACCACCACCACCAAAAAAATGTATTTACAGATTCATTTCAATTTTGGGAAGTCACCTTCCCTCCCTGTCTGGCTCCCCTAGCCCACAGGTCTGATTCAGTCAAGCTGCTTGCATGTACCTGGGAAGGAAGAGTCAAATACTCATCAGTGACCTGGATGAGGGGACCAAGTGTATCCTCAGACAGTTCTCTGATGGTACCAAACTGGGAGGGCTGGCTGACACTGCAGAGGGCTGTGCCACCATCCAGCATGACCTGGACACGCTGGGCAGAGAAGAACCTTATGAGGTTCAACAAGGGCAAGTGTAGGACCTGCACTGGTGGAGGAAGAACTCCAGGCACTGATAGAGGTTGGGGATGGTGGACCTGCTGGAAAGCACTTCTGAGGAGAAGGATCTGGGGGTCCTGGTAGACAGTAAACTGTCCATGGGCCAGCCATGTGGCCTTGTGGCCAAAAGGGCCATGGAATCCAGGGCTGCGTAGGGAAGAGTGTGGCCAGGAGGTGGAGAGAGGTCATTCTCCCCCTCTGCTCTGCACTGGTGAGGCCACAACTGGAACACTGCATCCGGCTTAGGGCTCCCCAGTTCAAGAGAGACAGGGAACTGCTGAAGAGAGTCCAACGTAGAGCAACAGAGATGGTGGAGGGATTGGAGCACCTTCTTCCACTGTCCTCCCAGTCGCACCCCGCATGCAGCCGATAGAAGCTGACTTTGCCTGTCACCCTCTCTCTCTCTCTTCTCCAAGGCAAGAACGACGGGTCGATCGGAGGGAAGCAGTATTTCAGGTGTAACCCGGGCTACGGTTTGCTGGTGAAACCGGGCCGAGTCAGAAAGGCCCCGGGTCCGGCCAGACGGCGAAGCACCGGCCTGAGGTTACAAGGAGGAGCCGCCGCCGAGAACAGGAAGAGCGGCGGCTTCTCCGGCTCGGCCTCCAACCTGGCTTCGCTGACGGCCCTGGTGAAATCAGAAGGAGGATCCACGCTACGACCAGAGAAGAGCCAGAAAAATGCAGAGAACAGGAAATCCTGGGCAAACTGAGATGGCCCTTTCCCCGGCAAACACGGCGCCAGGCAGGCAGGAGAGAGGAGGTCTTCTGCCTTCGGGAGGCTCAACCAACTACTGGAACTTCTCGTGTGTGGCAAACACTAATGAAGGGTGTTTCTTCTCTGCTTTGGGTGATTGACATGTTGATTCTTTGCCTTCTCACGGTGCTGGATCGACGTCCTTCGTTTCCTGTTACAGGTTGTGACGCTTCAGGCAATGAGTGTTGGCAGCCGGTGGGTTGGGTGGGAGCTCTGTGCTCTTCCACCTTCCAGAGAAGGGAGAGACGTGGAAATTCTAGCATGGCTTTCCAGTAGACACCAAGTCCTACCCACGCACTGGTGCTTCTCTCGATGTGACCGGCAATTCTTAAAAAACCCCCAGTTCTTCCCCAAAATAACGGTTCTTTTCTGATTTCATAAGAGCTGCGTGTCCATATCGCGTGAAAGGGCAAGGTCATAATGATTCCAGATGGGCAGAGAGGCCAACATACAACTTTACTTGGAAATAAAGAAACCCCCAAAACCCCTTTTATTTAAAAAATAACGGGACCAGTGCCCGATTTGGTGACTGTCCTGTTGTCCCAGGACAGTCAGCACAGTCTTTCTAGCAGATTGTGTTGCCACCAGGAGAAGGCCCGTGACCTGCTCTGTAATCATTTTGACCCCCTTTTTTTTTTCTTTTAGGAAAGAGGGGAATTGAGGGAATTTGCTGTCTGTCATCTGTTTAACGTGCCCCCTTGCCACGGCAGGATCCCTTCTCTTGCTTGCCCCTCAGCAGCAGGACCTCCTTTCTCTCCTTGGGGCCTGTTTTATGCAGAGAGACCAGCCCTTTTTGTGCCGCGACGTCCCCACCCAGCCTGGGGTTTTTACCAGCTATGCAAAGCAGAGGGTGGCCATCCTCCTAATGGCATGAATCCACTCTATTTATTTTGTTATTTATTGTTTTAAAAAGACAAAGTGTTTGCGCTTTACAATCATCCACCACCTGAGGTTGCACAGAGGAGCTGCCCCGGCGCCATTCCCAGCCTCCATCGCCGGCCGGACCGTCCCCCACCCCCGGCAAGCCAAACAGCTGAAGAGTCCTCCCCACAAACTCATCTCCTCCTACCAAGTGGGAGGTTGCTTTGGGCCAGAAAACTTGATTTTACCTTTGGGTGAGGCTTGCTCTGGGTTTCAAGCACCCGAAGCACAAGTTAGACCTTGCCGTAGGGCGCGTTCTCGCCGTACGCACACAAGGGCTTGCTCCCAAATCAAGGGTTTTATATTCCCAGCCAGTTTCTGTCCTGTTTAGTCATCACAGCAGGGATTGGGCAGCTTGAGCAAGAGATGTTTTTATCTATTTGGGGACTATTTGGGATGCTAAATTAACGATGAAGCTTCTAACAGGTCGCCGCTGCCCGTGCTGCAGGTGGGTGTCTAAGTGCCTTAGCCGCCTGGTTCAGAGGTCCAAGGGAGTGACATCAAAGGAGAGAGGGATGCTTAGCGAAGGAGATGATTATGCTGATTTACTGTAATTAATATCATTTATGCAGAAGGAATAAAATTAAAATAGAAACTAATCTGTAGCAGCAATAAGTGGGCTGGGTTACGAGGCGGCACGCGTAGTACTGCCAGGGACTCGTGGATCCTTTCACCTTTCTGTAACTGCTTCCAGTGTTTCCTGCATTTTCTTAAACAAACCCCAACATAAAATGTACAGAGCAGCTTTTAAAGGTAGTTTTAGTGTACAGTTTTTCCTCCCTTTTCCTTTGCACGGAGCTCCTGTCCACTCAAGCCAAGACCATGGGAGAAATCGAGCAATAAGAGAATTCAGAGAAGAAAACTCCCGGGTTTTATCAATTGTAAAGGGTTTTATAGACGGGACCCACACACCAAAAGGACGGGTTTTTATGGAGTATGACGAGGCTCGCTGACGAAAGACCACCCTCTAATTAGTATGGTGCCTCTGAAACTGCCTTGTAAGTTTCCTAAAATCCATCTCTACCCCTTTTATTTCTTTAATTGCACTTTGCCCTGACGGGCTGCAGAGACCTCGCTGACCCGAAACAGCCCCCGGGCCCGTCAGCGGGGTTTTTCAGCCTCAGCATTTCATTTACTGGGTTTTAGGGATCTTTAGAACCGTTTGCTGTGTGCTCAATGGTCCTTTTTAGGGGGAGATACAGAGGGAAGAACCTCCCCAAGTCCTTTTCGAGGCTTCTTTTCTGGCTGTGCCGTCTCTGAAGGCTGGAAGTCTGTGGGACCAAGGTAAAGGGAGCGAAATTGCAGGAGTGACGGGGCCAAGCAGAAGCAGTTGGGTTAATCCTTCACTGTCTGTGTTGCCCACCCTAAATTCCTCTGGCTGGATTTGTACTATGGCTCTGAGCTACCTAAGGAGGTATTTTGGTGTTTGCAGGCCTGGAGCACGTGGTGGGAAGCTGCAGCCCGTGGATACAGGGTGGATTCCCTCTCCCACCTGCCCTCGGTTGTGTTAGAAACCCACGCTGTGCTTGTTCACAGGGGTGTGAAACACAGTCTGAACACAACACACTGGCTGCCTCCTCCAGGGTAAATTGTCTTGGAAGGCCAGACTAATCCGATTTGGCCCCAAGGACGTTCCTAGAGGACTTCCTGCCCTGGGCAGGGACACCTCCCACCACACCAGGTGGCTCCAAGCCCCATCCAGCCCAGTGTTTTGTCAATGGTTGAGGTGGAAGCTCCCCACTGCTGGATGTTCAACACCTCTTTGCCCTCCTTCCTGACTCCTTCCTGCTCAGCCCAGCTTTCCTGGGCTTTCTTCAAAAGATATTTTCCAAGATTTTGGCACGATGAGAATGCATCCTTCTCCTCAGAGCCATCTGCCACTCTGCACCAGCTAGGCCAACTAACCAGAAAGCAGTTTAAAATCATAATGAAGGTAATACATATATATATATATATATATATATACACAGATATAGCTTTTTTTTAACTGATTACTTTAGAAAAACTCTACTCTTGGCATAAAGGAGGAGGTGCCCTTAACTGGAACCGCCCAGCGACCGAGGCTGGTGCGTTAGTAGCTATGCATATTTTTCCAAGACTTTTTTCATGCACTTTATAGAGGGAAGGAGACTATTTACTGCAGGAACTGCAAGTTGTAGCGTTGTCTCATCTCCTCTGGCTGCTGGGTGGTCCAAACTTGCTTTCCATGCACCCAAACCATGGCTGAGCCTGGGATTTTGGGCGTAGAAAGTTGGGTGGGCGGGTGGGAATTGTCCGAACGCGTGTCCGCAGCTCCAAGGGGGTGCAGGTTCTGAGCTGTGGGGGTCCCTTGCTCCCAGACAGCCAAGAGGAGGATATCCTTGGGAGGGACTTTTGGTGTTTTTTCTCAAACCAAGACATTTTTTTCCTGTGTTCTGTTCCACTGTCATGGTGGTGTGGTCTCTGTCTGCAAAATGGTAACTTTCCAGTCCAAGGGTGTTGACTCTTTCCTGTTTAACGATGTCATTTAGTTAAGGAAAACCAATAGAAAGGTGTTCTGCATGGTAGTACTGCCCAAGTCCTTAAGAAGAGAGCTTTCATAGAAACATACAATGGTTTGGGTTGGAAGGGACCTTAAAGATCATCCACTTCCAACCCCCCTGCCCTGGGCAGGGACACCTCCCACCACACCAGGTGGCTCCAAGCCACATCCAGCCCAGTGTGTTGTCAGTGGTTGAGGTGGAAGCTCCCCACTGCTGGGTGTTCAACACCTCTTTGCCCTCCTTCCAATCAATAAACCCCCTTTATTCCTGTGTTTTGGACATGAAAACCTGTACAAACTGAGCCCGGGCATCGTACAGGCCCGTTTGTACCCTCGTGGACCTGTTGAGGAGTCTTTTATGTGCTGGTGCTCGTGTTGTCCTTACGCTGGTCCTGCCAGTTCTTTGCACAACGAGTTCCGTGTCCACAGTGCCTTATCCCTGGGTCAGCGACGGATGGAGCCGGGACTGGAGCTCACCCGGCCTCCAGGCTTGTTGGAAAGATGGTGAGAAGTGAAGGTCCAGGCTGGTCACACTACAAAACAGTCCTGAGCTGGGGTCACCAAGTGTCTTGATCCTACATCTCTTTTCTCCCTCTTTGGTTCCTGCGCTCTCCACCCTCCTCCCAAGCTCCCCCTGTGTTGTTCCCCCACCCCACCCCGAGACTTCTGGGCTGTCACTCTCGGTTGGGTTCTGTGGCGGTGGAACCTCCTGGCACAGCCTGGTCCTGCCTCCAGCACCACAAAGAGAGCGGGGGACGTGGCTCAGGGCTTCTTAAACCCAGGGAGATGGAGGAGATGCCTCTGCGCTGGGCGGGAGGGACGTGTTACAGACCTTTCCCCCCTTCTCCAGTGCTTTTGTTCGGCAGGAGAAGGCAGCTGCTCTCCCCCTCGCCTTCCCCTGCCAAACTGATGCTGAAGCTGATGGAGGAGCCCCACTCCCAGCAATAACTGGGGTGTGAAAGCAGCTCCTTCCCACCTCCCTTCAGACCTCCTTGTTCTCGGTGCTGCCATCTCCCCTCCCACACCCCGGCATCCTCACGGCAGCCAGTGGCTCCTCCGACGTCCCCCTGCCTTGGGAAAGCCTTTCCCAGCTCGTCCCTCTGTTGGTGTCTGTAAATGTAGTGGGTCTGTATATAAAGAGTGGCTGTTTCCGCTGTTCCGTGTCCATGGGTGGACTTTAAATGAGCTAAAAATCCAAAGATACTTTGTAATGAGCTGTAAAGTTTTTAATTATGTCTGTACAATACTAAATTACTGTAATATTGTATTATACATGCCGTGCAGCCTGCAGTTCCTAAATAAACCTCTTCTTTAGAGCCGGGTAAGTCTGTGCTCTGTTGGTTCTACCAGAAGGTTGAGGTGCGTTCCCAGCCCAGCGCTGGAGTCGTGTCACTCCAGGGTGCTGAGATCCGTTTCAAACCAGACTTTTGCCCCTTTGCTGGCAGTTCAGGGACCTTCCCATCAACAAATGGAGCCCAGGGCTTTGTCTTCCCTCCATACTCCCTCCTCTTCCGTGCTGGGGCCGGGAGCCCTTTGCCTGCAGCCTTTTGGGTGTGGGAATCCTTGTCGCAGACACCGGGTCCTCAAAGCTCTGCTTGAGCTGGGGGAAAAGCTTGGGTTTATACTCGTTTTCCCTATAGTTGGACCTAAATAAAAGCAGGCAAAGGTCTGGTTGGGCTCCCCTTGTGCTCTCCTAGTCCGTGGGCTTCAGACCAGACCAGTGCTTGTTGTTGCCCTGAGTCCCTGCAGGGATTTTTTCGTTCCTCTGCACCTTCTGTTCCCTGGGGGCTATAAACACCAGCTCACAGCAGCCCCCCCAGGAACTGGGGAAACAGCCCCCAGGGCTCTGGGGCAGGGAAGGTGGATGTGGTTGGGACAGGGCAAGTTTTGCATGGAGTTAGTGAGGAGGGAGCTGGGAGGGGGCTCGTTCCTTTTGGAAAACTGAACTTGGTGCTTACCCTTGTGTTAATGTGATCACAGCCTGGGGTTATCACGTTTCCCCAAAAGCCTGCAGATGCAGCAGGCAGTGGAGAAGATGGGCTACTCCAGCGAGCTCAGCGTTGGTTTGCAGCGTGATGTCACAAGGGGAAAGGGATGGCAGTTGCTGCCAAAACCCATCTGTCCTGGTTAAGAATTCACAGAGACCTAAAATGTAAACCTGAAGAAATTATTTTATGATCAGGTGTCCAGATTAAGAATCACAGAATGGTTTGGGTTGGAAGGGACCTTAAAGCCCCCCCAGTGCCACCCCCTGCCCTGGGCAGGGACACCTCCCACCACACCAGGTTGCTCCAAGCCCCCTCCAGCCTGGCCTTCAACCCCTCTAGGGATGGGGCAGCTACAGCTTCTCTGGGCAACCTGGGCCAGGCTCTCCCCACCCTCACCCCAAAGAAGTTCTTCCCCACATCTCAGCTCCATCTCCCCTCTTGCAGGGTCAAACCCTTCCTCCTTGTCCTGTGCCTCTCCTCCCTCCTCCAGAGTCCCTCCCCAGCTTTCCTGGAGCCCCTGGAGGGACTGGAAGGGGCTTAATGGACCCTCTTGCAATTCACCAGCCTTGGTCACAGCCAGGAGCTCTGCCAAATCCCACCCACATTTGGCAGCCGGGCCATGCCCCGCTCTGCATCCTCTGCCCCAGAACAGATCCAGCTCAGGGTGGAAAACACCAGCCACGTGTCCTGGCTGCTGCCCTCTGCTCCTGTCCCTGCCACCAAAAACCCCTCTCACCCATCCCGNGCCACGCTCCGCTTTCTGTTCTCCAGCCAAGGCGGGTTTTAAAAGGCACAGATCAAAACCAGTGTGGGGAAAAAAACAAGTGCACACACACACACACACACACACACACACACACACA
>VZTM01000865.1:169691-189770 GCA_013400555.1 Jacana jacana | reverse complement strand
CTTTCTCCCTGGCAGCAGTTTCTCCAGACCAGGGCTCCCAGTTGCAAACAACTGGCAGGGTTTGATCGGGATAATTTTTTTCCTTTTTTTTGTGTGGGTTTTTTTTTTTTTTGCTTAGTGTGGGGTTTGTTTTGTTTTGTTTTTGCTTTTTGGGGTGTTTTTTTTTAAGCAACAAACGCTGTGTTGATTCCACAATCCCGGCTGAAAGTCACTCAGCAGAGGGTATTTTTATCGGTGTTGTCTCGCAATCAGCGCACGGAGACACAGCTGCCGCCTTCTTCTCTGGGGTGGTTTTTTTTTAAAGCCCCTTCCCTTTAATGTTTTACCTTCTGAAAAATGAAAAAAAAACACCCAAAAAGTCTTTGGCTGAAACACAGGAGCTGTTTGAAGTCCCGTTACTTTGTTCAAGCCTGGCTCTTCCCGGAAGGTGGTTGTGACACCTTCCCCGCTCCACAGCCACGCTCCGCTTTCTGTTCTCCAGCCAAGGCGGGTTTTAAAAGGCACAGATCAAAACCAGTGTGGGGAAAAAAACAAGTGCACACACACACACACACACACACACACACACACACACAAAACCACCCAGACCACAAAGCACACCTTTTCCCCCTTCCTTTCCGCCAAATTAATACCACTGTTGTCGCCCTCGAGTGCTTTGCCACGACAGGTAAGTGGTGAAGGCTCTTGGAGCTGCCCAGTTTGGGCTGAGGGATGGGGCCAAGTGTGGGAATGGGTCTGGGAGGAGGGCACCTTGCTTCACCTTGGCTNCCAGCCCTCCCAGCATCTCCATGGGCCATGTGAGGAGATGATTTGCCACAAAGAGGTGGAATTTTTTACTCACCTTTGGACACTTGACCTGTAAAGAGTTGTGTGGGGGTTTTTTAATTTCATCTTGGTTTCTAAAGGCTGCACCCTGATCATCTGGTTCCCCAGGAAAAAAACAATTTACAAAGCACAAAATGGGCTGGAAGCAGAGTTTATTTGCAAAGCACAGACAGGCCTCTGGTGGGTGTTTCTTTTTTGGAAAAAAATAATAAAAAAATCTCCTAATTGCACTTTTCTGCATTCCTGGTTTCATCTGTGACGTGGGGAGAAGACTTTGAACTTCAGCCTCAGCCCAGGGCAGCAGCGGGGGCTGCCCTCCTGGGGAAGTGATGCTGGGAAAGGCCTTGTCCCCACCACTCCTGCCTCTACTCTCCAAAAAAAAGAATTAAAAAAAAAAGAGGCAGGGGACCGTGGCCTCGATGGCCTCAATGGCCTTGATGGTGTTATCAACTCCTCCGTCATGGCCAAGGTTCCCCTGGGTCTTCCTTACGCTGGGAAATAGAATGGAATGAACCGTGTTGGGGACTTACAGCACGGCCCTGGTTTTACTGTTTCCCTTCAAAAGGCAGGAGGCAGCAGGGTCAGGGTGGGGGGGGGCCTGACAGCCCCACATTCCCTGGAGGGTTGGTTACCTTGTCCCCAGCCTGCTCCCTCCAGAGACGCCCCCCCCCCTCAGCTCACATGGAGGATCTGGCAGGTGATGGTGGGGGAGAGGGAGGGTTAGATGTTTTCAGATATCCCCCCCACCCCAACAGCTGAGAGAGGCACAAGGACCAGTTTGGAAGATTCTTCCACCCTCAGGGCACTTTAGATGCGGGGAGTTGTGCTGGCCCTTGTCTTGGGGTGGGGGATCATCCTGAGCAAACCCACCACCATCATCACCCTCAAACCACAGTGGCACGTGGTTTGATTTTTAACCAGTAACCACTGATTTTAACCAGTATGGCAGAACCCAGATGCCATTTCAATACCTCAATCCATTGATTTCCGTGGCGTTTCTGTGTCTTGTCTGCCACCTGGCTCAGCCACACACACCCCAGCTGCAGAAACTCCCTCCCTGGTTCTTAGGAAGCCCTTCCCCATCCTGCTTGGAGACACCCGGGATGTGGAGCCCAACCAAGCTGAGGTGAAAGGGCAGCCAACGCGTCCCTTGTGTCTTTGGCTTCTCAAAATTATGCCTGTATTTGTTAACTTCAGCATCTTTTTGGTTTTTATTACTGAATTGCCCCAAAGCCTTCTCCCTGCTGACCTTCAACAACTCAAGCAAGAGTCCTTCTGTGCTGGGCTGGGACTCCAATGGTCCTTTCTGAGGCTCCTGGAGCCTGCTGGGGGAGGCTTCCCAAGAGAAGCGCAGCTTTTCGCCTTCCTTGGAGCATCTCCCTGGTCATGAGGTACTTGTGACAAACACAACTGCACTCAAAGGTGATGAGATTAAACTCTTTTAAGATCTTCCTTTAGTGGAAAGGGGATGTTCAGCTTGGAGAGGAGAAGGCTCTGCGGAGACTTTAGAGCTCCTTCCAGTATCTGAAGGGGGCCTACAAGAAAGCTGGGGGTGGGGGCCTTTTACAAGGGCATGGTAGTCATAGGACAGGGGGGACTGGTTTTAAAACTGGAAGAGAGGAGGTTGAGATGAGATCTTGGGAAGAAAGTCCTTGCTGTGAGTGTGGTGAGAGCCTGGCCCAGGTTGCCCAGAGAAGCTGTGGCTCCCCCATCCCTGGAGGGGTTGAAGGCCAGGTTGGAGGGGGCTTGGAGCCACCAGGTGTCCCTGCCTGGGGCAGGGGGTTGGATTGAGATGATCTTTAAGGTCCCTCCCAACCCAAACCACTCTGTGATTCTACGAAAGACCCTCCCAAAGGCCTGTGGTATCAGCTCATGGCTCAGATTCCAAGGAAGTGATGCCACTGCTTCCAAGGTACCACTGTAGCATCCATCACTTTCATCCCTCCCAGAGACCATCCTCACGTGACCGGGCAGGCACAGACCCACATCTT
The DNA here is from genome assembly GCA_013400555.1 of Jacana jacana. Classification (NCBI taxonomy): domain Eukaryota; kingdom Metazoa; phylum Chordata; class Aves; order Charadriiformes; family Jacanidae; genus Jacana; species Jacana jacana. Next base: position 186,954 of record VZTM01000865.1, on the reverse strand, counting down.
CCTCCCACACCTTCAGTTTTCCCCCAGGAAGCTCTGAAGACCCATTTTAGGTCTAACGTGTCTCTGAGGCCCCTCTGAGGCTTTGCACAAAAAGGACTATAGAAGAGAGGCATCGCTGTTGAGTTATACATTTTTATTTTCTAATAGGTACAATACTAAAATAAACACAAATTAAAAAAAAGTTTTATTAAAACAAAACTGTACAAAAAAGCAGTTATACTACATTTTAATTACAGAACAGTCTACTGTCCAAAAGGCACTAATCCAGAATAGGAGATACAATGATACAGGACTCATTTTAACTATTTTAATCAATACAATAGAGCACTTGTTTCTCTGTCCATTCACATACAGAAACAAGGACTTTTGCTACAGTCATTACACATTGTTATAAATATGAGCCCTACGTGTAAAGATGCAGTATCGCTCTCCCTGGGCCAAAGCACAGCTCTAACAACGCTAGGAGTTAAATTTAAAAGAAGGGGGAAAAAAGATTAAAAAAAAAAGAAGAAAAAACAGAAGCAAAAGAAAAGAGCACAAAGGCCACGGGGGAAGAAGCTGATGGGTGACTCTTTCACAGCCCCTGCCGCCTGAGGAAGATGTGACGGGCATCAACGCTCACCTGCCTTTTGGAAGGACCTGCTCACCTCAAGGGTCTGTGTTGGAACTGGATGGTGAACATCCATCACCTCCTGCCCAAAGCTTTGCCTTAGTTTTTTTCCACTACAGCCTGGTTTTGGAACTTCTCCCGTGTCCCCTCTCTCTCCGGGCAGTCCCCCACCCCGTAAGGTGTAACTAACTGTTCCCAGCTGCACCAAGGGAGGAACACGGTGGCTTTTCTCCTGGTGGCAAAGGACAGAGACCAGATCAGACCCACTGGGCACCTTGCAGAGAAATGCAGTGGTTTGGAGAAGATTTTAGAACATTCTTTAAAAATCACTATCTTTATTGCAAGGGCATCAAGCCACGAGAAGATGGATCTCCTCAAATGAGTGTTCTTACAGCAATGGACCAAAGTGTCACAAAGCCACCAGAGATGGGCATGGCTCACGTGCTGCTCCTGGGATGGAAGGATGTGGCTGGTGGCACAGGGATAGTTACAACCCGTTACCTTGCCAACTCACCTTCCTGGAAGCCAAATCAGACTTTGGCAGCGTGCAGGCAGCTGTGGGCAACACCAGTTTCCTGCAGCACCTTCATCTTCCTCCGTGGTGGTGTTACCTGAGATTCCCTCCTGCCCTGTGAGATACAGAAACGCTTCCCTGGCTGCTTTTCTTCCCTAAGCAACAGCAACACAAGGATCTGCTCATCCTCTTGCCCAATCTACACTACTCCATTATTTCCACACACACCCCCCCTCCCCCAAAACAAATTTTCAAGCTGAGGACCCCAACAAAGACACTACAGATGGTGGATGGCGAGGACACCGCGCTTGGAGAACACCTAACACGGAAAGCAACCAACCAGCGCGGGAATATCTGACGTTCCTCTTCGGAGCCGCGACACAGCGCAGCCGTGAAACACCAGGGTGAAAGAGAGAGTCCTGAAGCCCAACGAGCAGCCCTCAGCCCTCCTCAAGGTGAAGACCCGTCCTCGCGGGCTCTGAGGACGACGAGGAGCATCACCCGGCTCCTTCCCGGCGGAAGGGGTTGGAGGGGCGGGCGGGAGAGAGATACTGCACCTTTCGAACAGTGTCATACACAGAAGACAAAGACAGGCATCTGGATGTTAACAAAAATAAGTAACAAAGAAATATGATTAAACCAAATCTCTTCTCACATCATCCTATACTACATCCTCCTTCTGCTTAGCAGAAAATTGTACGTACACAAAAATACAAATACACAATTTTGTAGAACAGTCTGATTTTAATATATTTATATATATTTATATTTATATGAGTGGCAGGTTAGTTCATTATATAGAGCTTTTTGCACTTTTGGCTCATATGCAACAAGGCTTTATAAATTCAGCTTTAGCTTTCATTCAGGTTTTTTTTTTTTTTTTTTTATAGCTTCTTGAACATTTGTTTTCACATTTAAAGCAGCATCCAATTTGCAAGAGGAGTTGGTGGTGGCTACAGCAAGGATCGGGTCAAGAGGTTATCTGGGGAGGGGAGGGGAGGAGAATATACATTCCAGTGTGTGTGTGTGTGTGTGTGTGTGTGTGTGTGCGTGCGCTAGTGCTCGTGTACGAAAGAGGAGCAGAGGGTGGACGTACGACGCCAGGAGACCACGTTTACCTCTTGAGGTAGGCAGAACACCTACAGCAGATGAGACACGGGGGCCGTTTGCGCCGGGGGCAACGAAGACACGAGTGGGAGATGCCGAGGGAGGAAGGAACGGAGGCGCGAGAACCCGCTGGCGAGACGGGACACGGCTCGGAGTCCATATATCAATGATGGGTCTGGTGACACGTGAGGGAAGGACAGCCAGCCCCCCCAGCACACACCATCACCCCACCGGCCCTGCCCGCAGCTGCAGGGTCCCTACAGCCCCTGCCCCGTCCCTCGAGGGGCGACAACGGAACAAAACCAAGACGCACAAAACCTCAAAATGAAAAAAACAAAAACCCCACAAACCAACCAAAAGCCCCATCGCTCCCCGGTGGGGTTCTTCCTGCCTCTGCCACCCTTCCACTGCCTTCTCACATCTGGGATGGCAACACTCGCTACTACAGGAATCTATTTCCAATTCCAACCACCCTGACTGACAATTGCTCAGTTTAGAGAAAAAAAAAAACCCAGATCAGTGTTTAAAAAACCAAGGCATCCCTCGGGCAGGGCGGTGGGACAGAGCCCCAGGGGCCGTGGGGACCACAGGCTCCAAGAAGACTTCCTTCTCCTTAGCTCCCCAGCAAGAGAGTCCCACTTGATCACTGCTTGTATCACCACCCATGGACATCCCACAAGCTAGTTGCCTGGTCTCTGCAGAAGAGGTGTCCTCAGGGCTTGCCTTGCCCGTAGCCACCTCCCAGACCCTCCCATCTCACACGCTATCGAGTTGTCAAGAGTGAAAACAACGTTTCGCTACTAATGAAAAATAAAACATCTACACATGGATTGCTCTCATTTGCTGAATCCTGAAGTGGTACTAATACACCTTAACAGTCCTCTGGTATTTCCTGCTACTGTGGTCAGAAGAAGTTCTCCTTGAACTCCACTGATACCTACCTTTTTCTTTTTAACCCACACGAAATTCTCCTGGACGTTTACAAAATGCTACCCCACCCGCCGACAGTCACCGTCCCTTTTCAGCAGGTACCACTATGGGAAGCCTCCAAAGAATTAGGAATGGAGGAAGAAGCTGCCTCTGAGATTCCCAAAAAGGGGTGGCTAAATATGCATATTCCATTTCTTCTATCCAGAGGGGCACCTTTAATGCACCAAGGGGATTTGTCCCTGCAATCCAAGAGGCAGTTTCCTGCTCAATTCCATCCAAGCTTCCCCCCTCTTCACCGTCCACCCCCAGGTTGGAGATGGCTGAGGTTTGGCTGAGAACTGAGATCCCCACCAAGGGACTGAAAACCGAGGTGGGGGTGGAATGAGGAAGGAGGGGAGATGGTTTTTATGTTCCAGTTGGATTCTGCAGGGCTCCAGAGATCCCCACCGCTCGTCCGGAGCCGTATGTGCAGGGGTGGGGGCTGCAGGGAGGGCTCTTTACTTAAGAGGGAAATGAGGTCTAATCCTGCTCCTCCAGCTCACTCTGGAGTCCTGTTACTCACTTAGGCACTTCTTAAATTGACACTAAGAGAAAAAAAAATAAACAACAACCCCCAAAAACCTCAAAAAGTACTGCACATATTTCACACTTCCCAGGCTTTTCGTCAGCCTTGGGAAGATCATAAAGACCAAGAGGGAGGCAGCCAAGGCAATTTGTCAAGAAAACAGTGCTCCCCATGGACACAGCTGACTTGTATTTGTCACCCTTGGATAGAACTGCTATTGAGCGAAATCCACTTTGCATTTGTTACTCCTGTAGTAGCTTTAAGGTACAAGCCTGTCTTAGGGTGGTTTTGTGGCACGTCACGATAGCGCTTTGTCGCATGGGATCTGACATCTGACAGCCAGAGAGACATGGGGCTCTCCCAGTTTACACCCAGCAGCATACCCAGTGTTCACACTGGTGTGAGAAGTGCTGCCTGTTACCCTCCACAACAACAACCCTGGCAACAACTTAAGGTGGGCTGGTTCCTGACGAGATTCAGAAAGACATTACGGTATGGCCAGGCGGAAAGCAAGGAGAAAAGGCTCTGGTTTGGGGTGGGTTGTTTTTGCTTTCAAGTCTCTGTTGCAACAGGTGATGAACTGGAAAAATCTGTCCCTCTCAAAAGAGCAAACTGGGCTCTGGCCCCACAGCAACTGGAAACAAGTCACAAGCTTCAGTTCAGCACAAGTCCCCAGGTGACACTGGGGGACGCAGAAGCTGGAAGAGAGACTCCAGTGGGCAACCCCGAAAGATGGGAAGGCTCAAAAGCCAAATTCTGCTTTCTTCTCATTTTTCATGAGGAAAAGCTATTGCAAATTTTTCCCATCGTCCTCAAATCTCAAATAACTTTTAAGAATAAGAACAGAAAGCTACTCTGGCTGCAAAAAGTGACCCCGAGCCCTGGGTGAACGAAGCGACGGGGGGTGAGGCGCGTCCCGGGGGGAAGCTCTGCGAATCCACACATCCTGTCCCAAAGCCTCAGGTTACAATGGCAGGCAATGGCACGCTAAGCGAGAAGAACCACACCAATTAAACCAATTAAAGATGGATTCCAGCACTAAGTTCAGGCAAGACACACTAAAATGAAAGGAAAAAAACAGTAAGACTCTACTACCTTGTCCCCCTCTATTAACCCTGGTCCAACAGCTTGGAACTCCCCTGCTTCACACAGGAGGTTGCGAGTAAAGAAAACCTGCTGTAAACTGGCTGAATTCATGAGCTTATTGAGTTTTTTTAAGTGATTAGACCTTTTTTTTTTCTTATTTATACCACTCTGTGGACAATATATGTCTGGACTTCAAGTAAGCTACTGGTACAGCACCGTCTAATAGGCAAAAAGAAAGGCGAGCACCTCCTGACTTGGGCTAAAGCAGTATTAAAGGAATTAAAAAACCATCTAACGATAAATACACTGCTTGAAGGTGAGCAGGTAATAAAGTGCCTGTAGAGGGAAAGGAGAAGCAGGAGAAACGAGAGGAAATGGGAAGGGACAAAGTTAAAATGGCCCAAGTCACCCCAGAGCGGGAAAAGGGAGAGGAAGGGCAGGGAGAGCAGGCAGGGAGTCCTCACAGGGGGTGGGGAGAGGCAGCCAGGAGTGAAGAACTAAGGAGAACAGATAAACCTGAGCACTGAAATCGTGTGCAAGAAACGTCAAACCAGCCTGTTCAGAAGCACTGCCCTACCCGAGACACACCTTCCCTTCTGCAAGAACCTTGCTGAGTATCTGCTGAAGCTCCCAGCCAGGCTCCCCAGTAAAAAAGACAGCCCAAGTATTCATAAAAACAACCCCCATTATACTTAAAAGTTACAGTTTCCCTGATTTGCTAATCTAAGTGTCAAAACTGAAGGGAGGGAAGGGAGGAGGGCTGCTCACTACCCACGCTGGAGGAACCCGAGGTCTTCTGTTGAGTAGAAAGCTCAGAAGGACTTGGAGGACTGGAGCACCTCTGCAATGAAGACAGGCTGAGGGAGCTGGGGTTGTTCAGCCTGGAGAAGAGAAGGCTCTGGTGAGACCTCAGAGCAGCCTTCCAGTGTCTGAAGGGGCTACAGGAGAGCTGGGGAGGGACTCTTTGTCAGGAGGTGGAGTGACAGGACAAGGGGTAACGGCTTTAAATTAGAAGAGGGGAGATTTAGATTAGATACTAGAAAGAAATTCTTTGCTGTGAGGGTGGTGAGACCCTGGCCCAGGTTGTCCAGAGAAGCTGTGGAAGCCCCATCCCTGGAGGGGTTCAAGACCAGGCTGGATGGTGCTTGGAGCAATGTGGTCCGGTGGGAGGTGTCCCTGCCCAGGGGACCTTGAAGGTCCTTTCCAACTCTAGCTATTCTGTGATTCCATGATTTCCTATGACTGAGCCAAATTTCAGCTTCAGCATTACACTGGGTGGCTTTATATTAGGATGGAAATAATACACATTCCGTGTTTAGGGACCGTAAGAACAACAGGTTCAGGTCAGAGCACTTCAGTATGAGAAAACCACTGGTAAACCAGGTGACAAACAGGATTACCAGGGTGTGAAGCAGCTGGGATGGAAGAGGAAAGAAATTACCTCTATGAGACAAGCTGAAGTGTGGGAAAACAACGTGTGGCAAATTCGGTACCAAGGAGAACCAACTCCAGAGGAGAAGGGAATGGCTCAGGGCCGTCGGAGCTCAAACCAGGCGCCTGGAATTCCTTCAAGGAAATAGAGGCTCAGCGCAGGAAATAAGAGGAGACATCAGGTGAGCAAGAAGACTTCTGCTGGCTGATACATTTTTGTGAAGCACTCTGGCAACAGATGAAAGTGTTTGTAAAGAACCCAGTCGCCCTGAGGCGCTGCTGCTCGAGGAAACGGTCCCGACTGATCGAATTTTAGTCGCGTTGAGTCATTTTTCACGTTGGACGTTCTTGGGTAACGGTAAAAATGGGTGCAGGGTCACCCACAACGACAGGAATCCAGGGACCCCAAGGCCTAACGTCACAAAAAGCAACAAAGAATTTCAGGTAAGAAATGTAGACTGACCTGGGCTTTTGGTTAGGGGTTTTCTTGTTTGTTTTCAACTAAGAAGCAAAACTAACAGTTGTGCAGAGAAAGGCTGGCCCAGGGCTACTGCAGCGGCTCAACACTGGCCACTGTGAACACAGGCGTCGCTGGGGCAGCAGAATGGGCAGACTGGGTCTGTAAGATACTGCAGCAAACATCAGTAACAGGGCAGCACAGAGAAGCCACTCAAAGCTCCAGCGGTTTGACTCCCCTCAGGGCAGAAGTACAAGGTGTAGGAGGGTGTTCACGGTGCACAACCAGAACCTCGGGTGGTTTGGAGACATAAGGCACAATACGTTCTCTGGTGGAAAGTCATACTTGTTAAAAGAAGTTCTTACTGCAGAGAACCCCTCTAGGACTCAAACCTCTATAAATTATATTAAATACTATGAACAGGTTACAACAGTAAAAGACAAGTCTACCTCTTTGGAATCGTAGTTTTACAATTAAGGCCAGAAGGGACCAGTCTGTCACCTACAAGGAGACCCTGAGTACTAGATGGCCTCCCACAGCCCCGATGCGAACTCCCTGTTCTACCTACCTCATCCAAGGGGATGAACAAACCATCCTGCCCTTCCAAATGCAAAAAAAAAGAACAAATCCCCTAATTGAAGGCGTCAGCCTTTTCCACATAACTCATTTGCAGATTTTACCATTTGTATCCAGTGGATTGATAAGCACAAACGGAGCAATTTATTCTTTTTTTCCTCAGTGTGTTTACAAATACCTTCTAAACGTCCATGGATACTTCAGGGACTCCTTACTCCCAACCAGTTGCCTAATTTTCAAGCCTACCTCACTGAGCTCAACTACTGGCAATGCAACTCCAGGGATGTTTCGTTCCTGCTCTGCTACACATCCCAGCATTAACAAGTGACTATAGCTGAAATGCAGGGGCACATTCTCAACTGCTGCTAACTCTGGCTAAGCTCTGCAAATGAACAGATCTATTCCCTCATCTCAGCAGCATTTATTTTGTCCAAGCACCTGGAAAAAGAGGACTATGACTTAAAAGAGCCCTAAAGGAAGGAAGAGTCACAGAACTCACGGTTACTACGTCATGTGGCAAGACATAAATATTTAACTAAACTGATAGGACTACCTGTTCAGGAACCCCCCCACCCAAAAAAGCACGTCTCAAATTCCAGTAACAACTCCCAAAGAAACTTTCTAAGGCTGGATGGTGTCCCATGAAGGCAGGCTGGCACAAAGAAACACACATGGGGAGATATCAGAGCATTTAATAAACTGCTTCAGCTCCCTCATTCATAAAGCATCCACGGTGTTTAACCCTCCAATAGGCTCAGTCTTTCCCAGCAACGTGTGGAATCTCCTCTTGGCCATTCTGCAGCCAGTGGCAGCCCCAGCTAAACTCAGACCACTCCATCCCAGCTGCAGAGAGGCGAGAAGCTCCTGCTGCTACTTTCCCTCTCCAAAATTCTGCCAAACCTTGTGAACAGAAGAATGGCTTGAACGCCTGAAGGGACAGTGCTGTGTCATTTTGGTCTGGAGAAGATCTGCTCACTTGCCATAGGGGACTAATGGAATGCTTTGCCCTCTGGGAGAGGAAAACCTGGTCAGTGAATGGATATTGTGAGTTCCTGGCTCTGCTTAGCTCCTGAAGGGTATTTTCAGTACTGCCACTACAGTCCTGTCAAAGAGAGACAGCAGCAACTTTATCAGCAGGCAGACTTGAAAAAAAAATAAATACATATATATCCAAAGTCAAACGGGCTTTGAGGAATGGACTATATGCTTAATATTCTTACTGGAATAAATTGGGTGAGAAATATTAATTAATAATTTACTTTCATTATCTCTTTGCCCTCCTTGAGTGATCTGAGGGGTAAACTTTGAAAGCAAAATGTATTTTTAAATCTCCGATGATGTAAAATAGATCTCCAAAGGCTAAAGTCAACCTCTTAATTACAGAGGTGGGATATTTAAGCTACATGTGCCAGCTTGCCATAACGTGGAAGACTTTAATTAGGTAAGGAGAAGGGCTGGGGAGAGGAGGACGGGAAGCTGAATTGAGGGCAGTGACAGCAGCAAGCTATAAGTCTCCAAATGTATGTCCTAGAAGAGAGGTTGCCACCATCGCTACTGTGAGTGGCCCACCAGCATTAAACACAGTGGAAGAACCCAAGTACCCGAGACCCAGGGGTCTGTTCTGAACCACAGTGACACTGGGTGAGACCTACACGTGTATTTCAGCACAAAGAAGCTGAAAAATAACGGAGGGTTTAAGTAAGAGCCTCAGGAAATGAAGTTCCCTACTTCTTCTGCAAATCTGTTGGAGATAGGAACTTGCTAACCTTCCTAAACTTGACTAAGAGTCTCTGTAGGTATCCTTGCATACCAGAAGAACTCCAGAAACCTGCCTGATGAGTAACTACAGCAGGAGAACAGCACTATGGAAAAAATATGGCCAAGCAGCTTAAGGGCAAAAAGGGAGCACGGGCTCTGCAGCGCTCGAGATGGGACAGCAGGTAACTCCTCACCACAGAAGGAAAAGGCACAGAACACCCGATGACAGACGCTTTGTCAGAATCCAGCAACTTCTCAGAGAGAGATTAGGAACATCTCTGACTAAAAGAACATCTTTTAGGTCACCACCACACGTCCCCTCCTGTCACAAACAACAAGCACGACGTCCAGTTACAGGCTCTTCTGAGCTCTCCTAAGAACAAGGTGAGTCAGCTCGTACCGCTGCACCCTGCTCCCCGCTCCAGGAGACAGCAGAGAGCTGGAGGACAACACCATCATATGCTTGGCACCAACTGGTGATAAGGCTTCCAAACTGAGCCACTGGGAGGGAGAACGTGGAGTGGCTCGGAAGGGTTAGTTCTGTCCCCTGCTCCTGGAACTGGGGGACAGCGGAGCCACCGGGCAGGAGCCACGGGATGAGCAATTCAGCAGAGTCCTGGACCACCACTAACCTTCCTCCATGCCACAACCCGAAAACAAAGCAAAAAAAAAAGAGCTAAAGCAGAGCCCTGGGTGATCTGTAAACACGCCATCACACAATTCAATGTCCTTTTTGTTTCTGAAAGTCGGGGAGAAGCAGTATGCACATGAGGGGAGGGGGGGGGCTGGGGGGGAGCAAAGCATAAAAGGGAGAGCAGCAGCTTTGCATAGAAAACTAACCCTGGTTCCAGTCCCGGCTGTTGGACGTCACCACGAGGAACAGGTCATTATTTAAGTTTACGAAGTAGCTGCGTTCCAAGTGTCACTAATAACACCGGTATTAGAGAGAATTAGGGGGCGGAAGATCTTCTGTTTTCAATCACAGAAAAGACAGAAATCCTTTTAATTATGACCATGCCAATCCACATCTTTCTAAAGCAGCTAATTACATGTCAGGAGGACACCCAGTCATTCAAAAGAGCTGCCATCCCTTTTACTGCCGTGCTCTTTCTGCATTTATCCTTCCCATCCCAATTACCCCGGCTGCCGTTTGAAAGGGTTTAGCAGGAGTGTGCCGGGTGTTTTGATCAGCAGAAAACACCCGCTTCCATTGAAGAGGGGAGGGAAGAGAAGGAATAAATGGCCGAGAGGGGCTTCTGCCAAGGCATCTGAGAGAGAGATGCACTGTACATACGGAAACATCAAAGGCCCATTACGGGGTTCACTCCAGTTCAGCGGTTTCAGCTCGCTCCCGCTGAAGCTGTTGGCCCGAGCGCTCCACAGCTTACTGGAAAGAATGGGGGAAGAGCGCAACACGGCAGCAATCAAACCAATTAGTCCTCTCTCTCCATCAGCCTGATGAAAATAGGGTGTTTAGAATCGGGTTTGTGAATTTTTACCCTCCCCCCACACCCAAAACAACCAAGCCTTTTCCCTCTCCCTGACACAAGCCACCGGTATCACTGCCTGGATTACGGCACCGACAAGCCCGTCGCAGGCATCACACAGCACATCTCGGTGTCTCCAAAGGGCAGAGCACGTTTGTTGACTCCTTCCAAGAAGCTCAAGCTCTAGCACAACATGGACAACAAGCAGGAAGGAAGAACCTTAACAAAAACAGAGAGCAGTTTGCACCGATGGCTGTAACTGCGTCTCAGCCGCAGCATCGCCCCTGTTCAAGGGGCGCCTACGTGAAAACGGGCAGGAACAAACAATTCCAGGCTCTATTTTTTTAAGTAACAGAACCTCAGGCCCAGGTTAGCAATGAACAACTCTTTGGGTGTTTGAATTTTTTCTCCTCACGCCCCCGTTTCGCTGGCGCCGCTGAGATCGCTTTCAGCTCTTTGACTTGGTTTCCGTTGGGCAAAAACCAACATCAGAAGGCTGTCACCTTACAGACGGTCCTCAAAACGACCAACTCCCTCTTTCTGGTTAGAATTCTACTTAGAATTTCTCAGAACACAAGTTTTGTGTATTTTAACTTCTAGTTCATAGCTGCCATCTCTAAAACACCTCTTTTATTTTTAAATCAACGTGCAATACCTTTAGTCGGACAGTTGAAACCCCATAAACTAGACAACAGCTATAGAGGCTAAAATGAAGGGTTTAGGGCTATATTTTCAGCTTGCCCAACGCCTCTTGGCCAACAACCCATTGAATATCCTGAGTAAATACCCCAGCTGCAACATAAAACCCAAGGGGGGATGTTTTATTTTGAAATGCCTCCTCAAAGTTCTTCTTGGGAACCATCAGGAACGTTTTGGTTCAGGCCAACCACCTTCCCTTCCAAGAAATCACAGTGAGAACACCTGGCTCCCCAAAACTGGGTGGAATTAGCTGGGATGAGGATAGGACCCTGACTACTGCTATTAACACACACACACAAGTATCTTGAGCTGTCTAATACTAATGAACTCGTTAGGTCACCGAGAGATGACACGGTTTTCAAGACCACTCCTGCCGACAAAGATTCCTGCCAAATGATGAAAGCTACACCAAACGCCAGATTATTGCCTACAAGCTGAAGACTTTTGATCAAAACAGTATTAGCAAGTTAAAGAACTTCAAAGAGTGCAAGAGCTGCTTGGGTGGGAAGCCTCATCTAAAATAAAAGCTTATTTTGACCAAAAAACCCTCTAGAATGTGCTGGTAATTATCCAATGAACTTGAAAGAAGCTGATAAACGCTGGGGAATGCGGGCGGCACAACACTGTAGCTGGGGTGGGAGGAGGAACAGAAACCTTCTGGTTAAGAAACTTACTATCTAAAATAAGCACAATCCCAGGGATAAAGGGGAAAAAAGAAATCTTCTCCTAACAAACATGCACAGCTTTCAGTACTACAGGCAAGATCTCACGCTGGTTCGTAGTAATTTGCAGAGGGAGGTGTGAATCCAGCTTTGCACGTGATTTAAGATTACACACAAGGAAACAACATCCACATTAAGCGCTTTAGGGGCAGCAATTTGAGGTTTGGAGACTCTTATATGGGTTTTATCTGGTTGTTATCTACATGAAAAATAACAAACTGCTTCCTTACACAACGCAGCTACAACTACCACAGGTCTCAGTGGCTCAACTGCTCCAAGGGAAGGCTGGAATGATGCTTCTCCTTTACTTCTTTAACAAGCAGCATCTTATGGTGAAGGAAAATTTTCATAGCACACAGGGGAACTCCTTGGTGAACCCATCTCCACGTCCTTACACACCTTGAAGGCAGCAGTTAACACTTGGACTCCACCTGACGCCATGCCAGTCCACATTGGCCAACACCACGGCAATTTCTCCTCAAAATAACACCCAAATCAGACCCAAAGTCTGCCTAGGGAAGCATGGGGATTCTTTTCATAGCAGTGGCCAACAACAAACACTTCAGGAACGAAAAGGAGGATCCAAGCAAGTATAATGTGACTCCTTCCCAGTCATAGCCTTTTGGCTTCTGCTCATCACCAATTAACGATTCACCAACCCAAACATTTCTAGCCCTTCACAGCAGTCACCACTGGGTTTAAGTTAACTCCAATTTTTCCTCTAATACATTCAGCTATGTGACACTTTTTGCCTGCACTCGCAGCAGCAGGACAATGACAGACCCTCACAAACAAAGGCAAAAACTCATCGACAGCACAAATGTCATGAAAACATGGAAAACTTACCAGTTTGATGTTAGGCAATGAAACAAAGAGAATAATTCAAATATCCCTGAAGAACTGTGTAAACAGAGCAAATAATTAGTTAAATTTATTACTTATGGCTTGATTGGAACCTGGAGCCAGACCCTGCAAATAAAGTTCCCCTCTACTAGGAGAATAGGAAAAATAACCTTTTATGGATTGCAAAATAGAGGGGGAAAAAAAGCCAGTAACAAACTAAGAGCATTTCTTTAAGCAAGTCAACATGTATAGATCAGAACTAGGAAACACCTCAACCTGAGCAGGTTTGTACAAAATCCTAGAATAATTTAGGTCAGAAGACACCTCTGCAGGTCTTGAATCCACCCTCTGCCTTGATCCAGTTGAGTTTTGAATATCCCCAAGGATGGGGTTTCCACTGCTTTTCTGGGCCACTGTTCTACCACTCTGAGTATGAAAATATTTCTCTTTATCCTCTCCTGGGATTTTCTTTAACACAGTTTGAGCCCACTGCCCCTCACCTTTTTGCTATGCACCTCCAAGTAGGGCCTGGCTCCATCTCCTCCAAACCCACCATTAAAACAGCTGAAGAACAAAATAGAAGATGCCCCCAGAGCCAGTGTGAAAGCCCCCAGCTCTCACAAACTTTCCCCAAGTGACATGTGCTCCAACCCTCTCATCTCAGCACCCTACGATGGACTCACCCCTGCCCAACACTGCACGTAGTCTCCAGACGTGGTCCCACAGGTGATGAGCAGAGGGGACTAATCCTTTGCCTTGACCTGCTGAGGGCTCTTCCTAATGAGAAGCCTTAATTGCTGCTGTGAGGGTGAACTCCTGACTCGGGATCAACTTGTTCGCATCCAGCACACGAGTACTGGGATTGCACTACAACAGTGAATGTGTTGGTAGAGCATTTAGAAGATGCCACTGTGCTAGAGCACCAACGGACTACGGGTCTACTCCTTGCTATGTTGACATTTTTACCATCTCAAAATGCTTCTGCAAAGGTCTGGATGTCATACTGCAGGAAAAAGGTGGGGGAATTAGAAAGAAAAAGAGCATCAGACCCCCCCAGATTACCCAAACAAGAAGTGGAGGTAGAAATTGTTGTTTTAAGAAGACAGTAAGAGACAACAACTCAAGTATAAGGACCTTATGAGCAACAAAATAACAGCCAGAACTTACTCTACAAAGGTAAAAGCAATCTGTGCCCATCACAGAAGAGGAGCATCTTAAATAACTTCTCTATTCACAGAACAAAAAGGTAGATCTAGTCTGCCACCAGGTCCACATCAAGGGAACCCACACGAGAACAAACCGCAGTAATTCCAGATTGGCTACAACAAATTGCAACTGAACTGCCATGCCACAAAACTTACGTTTCAAGAAAATCCAGAGAGAGGAAGACAAAGATGACTCCCATATTATGGAAAAACCCCTGGAATGAAGGTGGAATTCCAGGACATGATCTCCACCAATTCTTCCACTTGCTCCTCAATCACGTACGCTTCTCCTGATGCCATCACACCAGGACCTGTTCCAGTTTCACTAGTTCATGAGAAACCAAAAAGCTACTAGACAACTGCAAACTGCTTGTGATGAGCTTTGAGAACGAAGGGAATAGACTGCGAGCGCATCCCGGTAACAGCTGAAGTCTTATTCTCTCCTCGTACCTCTGGGTGGTCAAAGAAAAGCCAAAAGAGACATGGGCAACCCAAAACCTGACACCACAGCATGAAGCACCTGATTCTCCAGTTAAGTCATTTGTTAAATATTTTCTCTGGTGAGAAGATAAAGGCGGGAAAGCAGAAAACTGGTGTTTACCAGGAAGCTACAGACAAGGAGGATCTGCCCGTCCCCAGTTGGTCACAAGGGGTTTAACCTTCGGGCAGGGTATTGAGACCAGCAGGTACCTGACAGTGAGAAAGGGAATTAGCACCCCATTACTCCCTGTTAGATGGTACAGACAGACCATTTTAGTGGCTTTGCTTTGATCCTGCATCACATGAACCCGTCATCAAGATACAGAAGTTCTAGTACTATTTTTATCCTCCCCTATTGCTTTAGAAAGGCGACGCTTGAAACAATGACTCCTTTTTTTTTTTTTCTTTTTAAGATGGCACAGTAAGCAATATTTCTTTTCAAATTGCAGCTGTCCAACAGTTTGAGTCTGTTCTTTTTAAAATGAAACAGCCAGAACAAATGGCAGTGGCAATCCCAACGTAAAGAGGCCATCGATTATTAAAATCTCCTTACTATAAATCGTGGATGTTGCTTGTCAGCTCGGTGTGCGACTGGAGTATGAATAAGTAGGTAAAATTCCACTAAGGCTATAGTTTGCTCCATCATTCTGCTGTGCAAAAATAGAAATAAAAGCTCTCCCTGTCCTTTTACCCCTCAGTACCAAAACATTCATACACACGTGAAGGAAATAAAACCTGCAATGGTGCAACGGTCACGGATCCAGTTCCTTCCTTTCCTGAGTCTGCCCTGATGCTACTTAGGAATTTGCCTACTCAAGAAATGCAATAAAACAGAATAAAAAAAAAAGAGACAGCTTCATTCTGCTTCAGTGATCTATATCTAAGGAAAGCACATAAATTTTCCAATGAAATCCATAAATGAAAGACGAGGCCAAGCCCTACCTATATATCTTCAAAGTTCCAGAGACAAAGAGATGCCAACTCCGTGCCCTCTGGAAGCCCAGAAATCTCCTCCACCCTTAGCTAAGCAATTTTCAGGAGATTAGCAGGTGTAAGGATGTTCTAGTCGGCCTATGCCTTTGAAGGGGTTTTAGGCTGGCTAAAAACCTGCGGAGGAGCCAGGTTTTAGGAGTCCACGAGGCTGTCTGAGGGTCGGGCAGGAGGAAGGGATGAGAACAAGCCAAGTAACAGCAACTTCTCTTCAGAAGAAGGGAAAGCCAGCCTTCGGGCTGAGCCGTCTTCCCCCCCCTTTTGAAGCTATTCCCACATAAACGGGGAAGGTAAGAGAAAATGGAATGTTGAGGAAAAACGCGGTGCAAATTTCTGCACGGCCATCTACAAAACTCCACACGGGTTTTGAATTTTTGCTTTTGAATGTACCACGGTCCTGCCCGCCTCTAACGCCCCCCCCGTGCTGTTTCCATCGAAATGCTTCCTCTTACCGGCAGCAACCGCCTCATTTTATCAGGATGCCAGGAGATCAGCTCCACACAATGCCAGCAGATGTGATTTTCTTAGATGCACACACAGTTCATCACTTAAGATACTAGATGACAAGGTGATCGCAGGGTGACTCTGCAATGCAAGTCTGCTGTTTGGTATTTTGAATTCTCAAATGATAAAAAAAAGACTTATCAAATATAAATATCTTTAAGAAAAAAGTAACAAAAGTGCTACATATGATCAAGGAAAACAATTCCATTAGTTTCTGCTACTTAAAGTAGGTTTGCTTTACAAATATTACCACATCCATTATCAGTATGGCTTCCAATTATTAATGAAATTGCTCGTAGCAGTATAGCTTTCTCACATCTTAACAAGGACAGAGTAAAGAGAACACAAAACATTCACACCCCATTTCTCAGGTAAGAGATCCTCCCGCCTTCAAACAAACAAACCAGTTTGTATTGAGGAGAGTATTTATGCTAGGGTGATTATCTAGCAAAGGCCAGCTGCAAGAGCTCTCCAGTAACCTTTCAGGCCAGTCAGGCATTAGCTACACAGACCTGTAAAAATCCCACACTCACCCATTTTTAGGACCTTAATAACCTTCCTGGAAAACATTGCTTTTGGAAGTGGCAAAGTCGGGAGGGGAGCAGGGTGGGGACAGAAAAGGCGAGAGGAAGAATTAGAGGTGAAACCGTTAATGACAGATCAATAGACAAAGTCTAGACCTCTTCTGAGCAGGCACTGCTGGCCATGCCAAGTAATGACTAGTGGTTTTTGAGAAGTGGACTGTTGTCCATTAGACATTCAGCTCATTTTTCATATGATCCCGGGCTGGGCTTCACTCATGGTCCCAGAGGCAGAAGGCAGTACTTATCCACTAAGCCACGCAGCTTGTGAGGATGGCTGTGTTGAATATGTGAACATCAACCCAAATATGTGAATGTGTTTCCAATGGACATTCTCAGCACAGCACCCAAAAGTATATCAAGTCACTGTTATGACCAGTGAGGCACGGCTTATTGCAGCTGGAAATCATTTATTCCCATGCTGAAGTGGGGTTTCTAGTGTTCTTTTTACTCTCTGCTGATACTCCCGATCTGGTGTCCATCGACCCTGTGCCGCTACCTCAGCTTGCATCCTTTCAGTCTTAGAGAAGGAAAAGTGTACAGACTGGTTTGCTTGGGTTTGTTGGTTGGTTTTTTTGTGTTGTTTTTTGTTTGTTTTTTTTTTAAACAGGATCTCTCTAAGGGTATCCAAGATTTTTAAGTGTAGCCTAAGACTTGGAATTGAGGGCTGTCTAAAATACCTGGAAGCACTTTGAATGCTAAGACAGAGCAGCAAGAT
>VZTM01000865.1:149469-169600 GCA_013400555.1 Jacana jacana | reverse complement strand
GGTTGGTTGGTTGGTTGGTTGGTTGGTTGGTTGGTTGATTGATTATTTATTGGGAATTAATACTGAGAGAGTATATGCAAAGGCTGAGGGCACCATGCCATCTTCACAGAACAAGACCCTAACAGCTAACTGACGTACAAGAAACTGCAAAGTTATACTGTAAGAACACATATTAAGGACTGAGGAAAGTCTGCTAAGGTGCTACGTCTAAAACTAAGTTACTTCTCGCTTCGACCCTCCCCTTTCTTTGTATCAGTCGTCGTCTAGAGCCTCTGTCTTGATCTCGTTGGCTCCTTGCCGGGCCAATGCCAAGATGGTGTGGTTTACCGCTGCCATCTCCACGGCTAGTGAAATGGGGTCTTGGTGGTCACTATGGCTAGTGCTGTCATCCTGTGCACGTGGGAAAGGAGAAGAGAAGAAGCATGGTTACTCCAAGGAGCAGAAAACCGGGGGATACAACTAGTGTGTTCAAATCACAGGCTAAGGGCAGAGAATTTCCCATCTGTTCCAGGGGTGGAAAGCGAAAGGGATTCCCGGGATGGATGGAGGACTGCCCTCCCGCACTGCACAGACAGGGGCAAACTGGCCAAGGGGCGAGTGGCGCATCCAATTCTCCAAGAGAGGAATTTGACAGGGCGGGCGGGGGGGGGTGTCTTGAGGGCAATTATTACTTTGGAGGAAAATACTAAATGATAAAAGAGAAAAGCAATACAGAGGAATGGCAGAAAACCCAGCTAAGAGAGGTGTCGTTACGCACTGCGCAGATTCACACTCAGGATTTCGAACACGCGGTTCTGGCCATCCCATTAAAGCACTGGGAAAGGGAGAGGAGAACAGCAACCCGGGGGAAGAGAGGCAGGGGGTGGGTTCCTCACGAGGAGAGGATGAACAGAGGCAGGTCCTGCAGTTTGGAAAAGGAATGGCTGATGGTGGATACGGTAAATGGCTATTTTAAATAACTGGGAAATAAGAGAACAGTCCGTGGCTTCTCGTGACCTAAGAAGCAAGGACACTTGCTGGAATGGGGACATATTCCAAAGCAGCAATGGGGAGCACTGCTGCTCTCATCGCAGCTCAGTTGCAGGATTCACTGATTTTTAGATCAGACAAAAGTAAAAATGGCTTTAACGGGGAGGGTGGGGGTGTGTGGGGGTGTTTAAACAAGCTGAGGTAAAATTAGTCTAGTGGGAACTATCATAAATGGCAGTGGATACAGTGCCTGGCTCAGGAAGCCCCTCGAAACTAACTTCAGGAAGCTGGGAGGTACTATAACAAAATCATTCTATAATCGTCCTGTTCTTTAAAAATACTTTTTCCTTAAATACTACTATTGCCCTCACTCAGAAACAGGACACAAACCCAGACTAACCCTTCCTCTGAGCCCACATCCTACAAAGACACTGAACCCATGCAGGTGGAGGGAAAAAGATGCTGAGAACCTCCTCAACTGTTAAGAAAAACAGCACAATTATTCTGGGGGACTGGAATCACAGAATCTCAGGGATTGGAAGGGACCTCTGGAGATCATCTAGTCCAATCCCCCTGCTGGAGCAGGAACACCCAAAGCAGGTCACACAGGAACGCCTCCAGGCGGGTTTGGAATGTCTCCAGAGAAGAAGACTCCACCACCTCCCTGGGCAGCCCCTGCCAGGGTTCTGATATGTGTTTTCCACATATTTAAGTAGAACCTCCTCTGTTCCAGCTTGCACTTCTCCTGTCATTGGATGTCCCTGAGAAGAGTCTTGCTCCATCCTCCTGACACTCACCCTTTCCATATTTATAACCATTAAGGAGGTCACCCCTCAGTCTCCTCCAAGCTAAAGAGACCCAGCTCCCTCAGCCTTCCCTCGTCCAGGAGATGCTCCACTCCCTTCAGATATCCAGGGGAACATATTGCTGGGTTCTCCAGCTCACTGATCTCCATGCCATTATATTGTTTTGTGCTATTTTCTAAAGGCTCTCAGCTGGAGGACACTTTCTTGCTGTCCAGGGTAGTCTACACCCAAAACAGGGCCAGGTTTTACATCACAGGAGGGAGAACCAGAGATATCCCACCTGTCAAATAAACTATTTGGGGACATTTGGCAAAATCACAGTGTTTTCCCCTCTTTAAAATGGGGTACTAATAGGTGCCACACCGTGGCTTCACCATTTTTAATGATTTTAATATTTTTTAATTTATGGCAAGGAAATGATAACCATTTATCAGTCTTCCAACAGCTTTCAAGTGATGAACTTGTGAAATTTAAGATTTGAAACTGCATGTACTACACATTTTTACATTAAAATGACAGCTGGCAAATGCTAAAGGGGACAGAAGAGCCAGGATTTGCTACAATTCCGAGGTTACTGAAAGAAATGCATTTATTTCCAACAAAGGTAGGGCAAATTCTGGGCTGTGCAGACACTCCGAGGGTCTCTCAGTGCTCTTTACCATGGTAAAATGTACAAAGCCCTGACTTCTGGAGACTTCATTAGTATTGGGATGAACCTTGTGTTTTAAAGTTTACTGGAGTTAAAGTGTCACTGTGGAAAATGGAATTTCGGGTTTTAAGAGCTAAAGGATGTTAAATGGTCATCAGGAGAGCTTGCCATTTCATCCACTGGGCTGCTAATGCCTAATTACCCTTCGTGGAGGAGCCCAGCTGGATTAGTGAGAAATGGTTTTTAAGGACTCTAAACAAAGATCTCTAAACTTCAATAACTGATTTATTTCTCCTTTCAAAGAATTTTGGATAACACACAGAAGAAAACCATGGTTTGGGAGCCTACATGAGACTTCATCTCAGCATTCGGGTCCTGTATCTGCCTGACGAGGAATGATCAGGCTCTCATCATCATCTAGGACAATGATCATCTAGCAAAGTTGGTTCTACCAGATCTGCTGGTGATGACCTATAAAAAGGCCCTTAATGCCCATCAGAAGCAGAGTGGCTGGGAGAGCCTCTGCCAGGTATCTGTCGTACTGGGCCACAGCCAAGTCTGCTGGGGACTCATTCCAGGACACTGGCAGCTTTTAGAGAGGGAGAGACCTACCTAATTCTCCCAAACGAGTCAATTCAAGGCGATCTGCCCACCCCAGCTGTCGGGTGTAGCACAGAACATGGCTCATATTCAAAACCAGTGAACTGCTGGAGTCCACTGGTGCCAAGCACAC
Organism: Jacana jacana; assembly: GCA_013400555.1. Taxonomy (NCBI): domain Eukaryota; kingdom Metazoa; phylum Chordata; class Aves; order Charadriiformes; family Jacanidae; genus Jacana; species Jacana jacana. The sequence goes on along the minus strand of VZTM01000865.1, from coordinate 166,443 downwards.
ACAGCCCCGGGGCAGGGGGGGTGGGAGGTTTGGCCAACACTGACACCTGAAGGAAAATTGGGAAGGGGATGCAATACCTGTCAGGAAGGTGTGTGAAGGTAGGGTCACCAACTTTAGGGTAGGTGAGGGCTCAGAGTGCGGGAAGGGGTATTCTTTTGCTAGAGAATTTAAAAAAGAAGTTGCTGTCAAGGGTTAAAAATAACCAAGAAAAATAGAGAATAGGCAAGAGTTAAAATGCAAAAAAGACAAAAAATAATAATAATAGAAAAAAAGACAGATAATATGTAAACAATCCAAATAGTGGCACATCGTTGCAGAATAATATGGGGCCACATAAATTAAATCCTTTTCCCCCCACCCGTCACCCTTTGTCTGTCAGTGTCTTAGGGAGGGACCCTGAGAGGCTCCTGGAAGGTGTTCCCACAGACAGAGGGAGCTCAGCACCTTCCAGGAGGGTGCTCAGCATCTCGCTGGGCAAGGCTGACCAAAGGGATTACAAGGTGGGCAGGGGCTGGTGCTGTTCCTGTCCGGGTGCCCGAGATGCAACTCACTCCCCGCAGCTGTAGCACGGGCTAAAGTGAGACATTTCTCGCAGAAAGAGTTAGTCAGTGCGAGAGGAAGACACGTGCCTCGTTTTGCAGGGAAGCATGTTGATACAGAGGAGCAACTGGTAAAGACCTGCACGTCCTTTCTGGAGGGTGGGGAACTGGCCGGGTGCCGGGGGTAAGGAGAGCGTGGGTGGTGCACGGGGAGGGGGAGTTAACACTCTCCTAACATTTTTCATACATTGCGTGTGGCGTGAATGGTGTAACTTGCTTGTTTGGAGCAGATCCTCCTGTCTTCTTCTACCTTCTCTGCTTCTCTGCCTCCCTCTGAACATCTTCCCTCCTCCTCCCCATTGCGTACTTGCCAGGTGTCCTGTTGGACGACAACAAAGCCGTGTGGGTGAACGCCGGTTGCTCAACACATTCAAACAGGGGAGCTGTGCTCTTCCACTTTCCCCACGGCAATTCCATCAAAGCAAGGCAAAAACCAAGGTACAACCGACTTGTGAGAGGCAGAGGGTCTCTCCCTGTGTCGCCTGAGCTCTCCCTTTTGGGGCCAGGCAGCCCAGCCCCGCTGCTTACCTGCTCCGAGTAGTCATTGCCATCAACGTCGTCGCTGTTGGAATGGCCGCCCGGACTCTGTACATCTATTCCATGGCTCTCCAGGATTGCTGCTTCTTCGAAAAAAGCAAATGGATCCCTAATTTATCTGATGCATTAGAGTAATTAAAAGGGACTACTTTTCCCCCACCCCACCCCCCCCAACAAGTTAGGATAACTGGAAGAACAGAGTTAGCTCTCAGCCTCTTCACTGCCCAGTATTTGGGAAGGGAGCACATGTACAGACACTGGTTTCCCTGAAATCCTTCCCTGCCAACTAACAGCCTTGTATGTGAGGAAGAAACCTTGCTTTCCAACCAGTCCTATTAGAAATCACTTTAATTTCTAATGCACTGGAGTGGCAAAGGCATTCCCTGGAGATCTTCCCACACCGTTTGGACTGGTGAGACTTGAGGGGGGCAAGGAGTGTCTGAAAATAGATGGAGAAAATTTTAAAGCACTTAAGCGATTTAAAAACACACATTATCTTCATCTTCCAGTGGGATCTACGCATCTAAAGCTCCCTTTGGTTCTTTTTAATCTCCTTCCAACCCTCCTCCCCGTGCAGGGCAGATACAGCTGGAACTCCACGCACCTTGGAGTGACTTCGCTTTGTTCTCCCCTGCCCTTCAACAGGTTTCATTTTTTTAAAAAAAATAGTTGTAAGTTAAATTTCAATAAGGCATCAAAAGCTGCAAAAAGAAGTGTTTTGCCTATTCCCCAATAACAGCAAACAGGAGCAGTCACCAAAAGGGCATAATAGCTGACGGCTGGGAAACCACTGGTTAACCAGCAGGCAGGGACCTCTCTGTCTGTCTGTGCACTGCAAACACAACCCTGCACAGGACCTAAAGGTAAGTGCCTCCACTTCTGCCTGTATTGCAAGAGCTCCTTGAGTCCTGGCCACTAATGAGAGATCAATCTCATCAGGATGTCTTCTGTTCCTTCTTATTAGAAGGTCTACTTCTTCCGAGTTCAGAGCCACTTCTGATTTCCTTACGATCAGCTACTCACACAAAGAACCTCCTGGGCTAACTCTGAACTCACTTCTGTTTTATCCCCATCATCAAGAAAAATTAGTCCTTTGTTCCAGCCACTTTTCACCCCTCAGAAAGTGCTGAAGAACAAAGCTGGAAGCAGACTAAGTGGTTGCCTTGCAGAACCTTTGGTCCTAGTGCCTCTATCTGAGATGTAAAACAACTCCTGTGGGCTCTTAGATCCCTGGGGGGGGTCTCAGGGACGGCAGTAAAAAAGACATCCTGGGTTTTGGCTGAAAAAACAAGCACATTTCAGTGGAAGACAAGCACAAGGAAACTTACAACCAAAGAAAAGCTCTTCCCAACAGCCACTTCTCATTTAAACAGCATGCCAAGGTTGGGAACTTGCCATCGTCTCAATTTCCCTTATTTCCAATGCAGGTATTTTGAGGTTTTATTTCAGATTTTATTTTGGATACCCAAAGGAGCCTGAGCATAGGGAAGGATGATTCTCCTCCCACCACCAGAATTCTCACTTTGGTTTTTAAAACCCATTTTCCAGTAAAACTTTGTAATGGCATCATTTTTCCTGCATTTATGATGGAATCCCATAAAATACATATTGACTCCCTGGTCAGCAAGTGGAGGGAGGTCATCCTCCCCCTCTCCTCTGCCCTGGAGAGGCCACCTCTGGAGCACTGGGACCAGTTCTGGGCTCCCCAGTCCAGGAAGGACAGGGAACTGCTGGAGAAGGGACAGCAGTGGGCTATAAAGATGATGAGGGGACTAGAACATCTCTTGTATGATGAAAGGCTGAGGGATTTGGGTCTGTTCACTCTGGAGAAAAGAAGGCTGAGGGGGATCTATCAACACCTAGAAGTACTTCAAGAGTAGGTATCAGGAGGATGGGGCCAGGCTTTTCTCAGTGGGGCCCAGGGACAGGACAAGAGGGAACGGGCACAAACTGGAACAGAAGAAGTTCCATCACAACCTGAGGAGGAACTTCCTGACTTTGAGGGTGGCAGAGCCCTGGCAGAGGCTGCCCAGAGAGGTGGGGGAGTCTCTGTCTCTGAAGACATTCAAACCCCACCTGGAAATGTACCTTTGCAACATGCTCTAGGAGGACCTGCTCTGGCAGGGGGTTGGACTGGATGATCTCCAGAGGTGCCTCCCAACCCCGTATCACTCTGTGATTTAGAAAAAAATCTAGAACAGCACGAGACTAATTTTAAAAACTACTCCTCGTTTCTGTTAGGAATGGCAGGACCTCTAGTATTTTCATTCATACAATCTTATCCATTTCCTGTCTTTCCTGAGCAGTGTATGGACTAAACCATGACAACGGGCTCTCTGATACATTACCGATATTGGCTCTTCTCTTGATTTCCTTTCTTCTGTTGGCAAACCAATTGTACACTTTGAGGGAGGTGACTCGCTCCAGATCCGATAGCTTTTTTCCTGTGGAAGTAACAGGGGAAGAAAAACCCTTCAGCATGACTGCTGGCTGGGTTCCAGAGGTAAGCCTAAGACCTTTACACATGACAAACCCCTCTAGACAGCACCGAAGACTTATTATAACTGAGCTGAAAGTGAGTTTCATGTGAATCAAAGTCCTGTGGGCCCAGATGCTATGGTAATATATGCCAAATAGATCTCTTGTTTTTTTTCTTCTAGAAAATCCCAAGTACAGGAATTTCTTTGCAGCTTCAATGGAGTACAACCAGAGCCACGGGAGAATAGAGGGCTGCTTTTCTGGTTCAAGCACAAAACTGGGATTCTGAAAACTCACATTCAATTCCCAGCCCTGCCCCAAATTGCATACCCTTGGGCTAGTTCCCTTGCTCTGAGCCCTGAGGCTGCAGTTCAGAGACTATTTCTCCAGCAGCAAAAGGAATGAAGACGTGGGAGGTGATTGTCCCCCTGTACTCAGCACTGGTTAGGCCACACCTTGAGTATTGTGTCCAGTTCTGGGCACCTCAGCACAAGAGAGATATCGAGGTGCTGGAGCGAGTACAGAGGAGGGCAACAAAGCTGGTGAGAGGCCTGGAGAACAAGGCTTATGAGGATCAATTGAGGGAGTTGGGGTTGTTTAGTCTGAGGAAGAGGAGGCTGAGGGGAGACCTCATCACTCTCTACAACTGCTTGAAAGGGCATTGCAGAGAGGTTGGTGCTGGTCTCTTCTCACGGGCAATGAGCGACAGGACAAGAGGGAATGGCTGCAAGCTGCAGCAGGGTAGGGTTAGGCTGGACATTAGGAAAAAATTTTTCACGGAGAGAGTGGTCAGTCAGTGGAATCAGCTGCCCAGGGAGGTGGTGGAGTCACCCTCCCTGACTGTGTTTAAGAGCAGATTAGATGTGGTGTTGAGGGATCTAGTGTAGGGGAGAACTTGTAGAGTAGGGCTGATGGTTGGACTTGATGATCCCAGGGGTCTCTTCCAACCTAAATGATTCTATGATTCTATGATTCTATGTTTTGTGTCGTCCCCTCCGACCTACCCTCCTTCCCTCCCCACCACCCGCTGCGACCGTGCTCCCACAGCTCTAATCACACCCTCTCCATCGTGCCAGGACACTTGCCATCTCTTGGGAGAAGGTGTGTGTGTGTGTGTGTATGCTGGAAACCAGATCACTGGGGATTTTACCCTTAAATCACTCAATACAATCCCACCGACCACAAGGCAGCTACAGGAGAGAATCCCTTGCTAAACCAACCAGCAGCACTGGAATAAATGGCATAAAATCCAAACCTCCTCGGTGCTCTACCTGCTAGATTATTCTAAGGAAAAGACAAGAGTCAACACATACAAGTTGCAAGGAGGGACATTTTTACTAGAAAAAAAGAGAAAGTATTTTGCCATGAGAGTGCTCAACAGAGATGGGAAAACCTCCGCTTTTGGAGATATACATTAAAAAATGGAACAAGGTAAAGCCCTGAGCAACCTAATCTAAGCTGGTCCTGCCCAACCAGATGATCTCCAGCCTCAATCACTCTACCTTTCTGTGCTATCCTGTGTCCCAGTGGATGGGAGTCATGCCTTAGCTTTCTTCTGTATTAATTTTTGTTCTGGTTATAGAAAATCTAAATATACCCAAAATGCAAGTTCTGAAAACTGTGTAAATGTTTGGTTAGCAAAACTAAGCAAAGGCAGCTGTGCCTGTTAATACTACACTGAGTATCCACGCTCCTCTCCCAAGGATGACATCTCCAGAAAGGGGGAAAATGCAACCTGTTGACCCAAATACAAGGTCCTCCGTTAACACACAGATTCTAATGAGACCCCTGTCTTGTAAGGAAAGACCAAGGCCAGGAAAGGTGTGCTCCTTTACTCCTCTGAGGACCTGCTGTACGATCCCCAGCAAGCCCCAGGCTGGGACCCAAAGATTTCCCAATCCTGCAAAAAGGATTTCCCATCTGTAAACCCTACTTTTTTTTTAAAAATCAAATTATCAGCTCAGTCCTGAGTGCTTATAATAACCAAATTTAAAGACTGAAAGCCTTTCAGGCAGCTTTATTTCTCTAGCAATGCCATCTACAATGCTGTATAAATCAAGGGTTCAGATGCACAACTCCACACCCCAGATGGGGGGAATTCTAGTTGCGGACACTGGCGTTTAGGTTTGCAAACCACACTGTCATCCAAGCTCTGAGCAGCACGAGGTATAAAAGGCTCACAAAGAAACCTCCTACTAGTAGCTGAGAGCACTTGATTTGCTAGTGAGAGCCATAAAATAAGGTTTGCTGAATTTAGCAGCAGCCACTGAAAGGTAATGGCAGTTGCCTTTTGGGCAGGACCCCAGGATCAGCTCCTCACCCGGCTTCTGGATAACGGCGTTACAGGCGTTGGCAATTTCTTCTCTCTTCGCCTCGTCTGGATACTGATTCTCATTGAAGTAACTGCAAGAGGGAGAGAGAAAAAAAAGTAAGAAGAAAAAAGAAAAAAAAGAAGCTTTTTCCAGAAATCAGAGCACGAATGCTCCTAAGCAGCTTCACTAGAAGGTGCCAACGACCAGTTTATGCATCCCTCTTACAGAGGTAACACAGACACAGTAGTGAATTTTGTGTAAATCTGAGTGCTCCTGTCACACAGAGCTTGTAAAACCTCCCCAACCCCTCAGGAAAATGAACACTATCTCAGCATTTGCAGGGTCACCTCGGCATCCGGAACATTCTACTGGGAGATAACAACAAAGTAGGCGATGGTGGGAGTATCAGAGTGAAGAGCATCAAGGGAAGCATCATGTCAGAAGACCTCACAGCTTGAAATGATCATTTACTTACTTTTTTTGCTGACATACCACCCCCCCTTTGCCGACAAAGGAAGGGGCTGTTCGATATTGTTCCTCAGGGCTCAGTATTGGGGCCTTTCCTTTTTAATATCTTCATTGATGATATAGATATGGACATATAAAACACTATTAGTAAGTTTGCAGATGACACTAAGTTGGGTGGGAGTGTTGATCTGCTTGAGGGCAGGGATGCTCTACAGAGGGACTGGGATAGACTGGATAGATGGGCCAATGTTAATGGCATGGCCTTCAACGAGGCCAAGTGCCAGGTCCTGCCCTTGGGCCACACCAACCCCATGGATGGCTCCAGGCTTGGGGCAGTGTGGCTGGAGCTGCCTGGCAGAAAAGGACCTGGGGGTGCTGGGTGAGAAGGGGCTGAAGATGAGCCAGCAGTGTGCCCAGGTGGCCAAGAAGGCCAATGGCATCCTGGCTTGCATAAAGAATAGTGTGACCAGCAGAAGTAGGGAGGGGATTGTCCCCCTGTGCTCAGCACTGGGGAGGCCACACCCTGAGTCTGGTGTCCAGTTCTGGGCACCTCAGCACAAGAGAGATCTGGAGGGGCTGGAGCGAGTGCAGAGGAGGGACACGGAGCTGGGGAAGGGCCTGGAGAATAAGGCTTATGAGGTTCGATTGAGGGAGTTGGGATTGTTTAGTTGGAGGAAGAGGAGGCTGAGGGGAGACCTCATCCCTCTCTCCAACTGCTTGAAAGGGCATTGCAGAGAGGTTGGTGCTGGTCTCTTCTCACGGGCAATGAGCGATAGAAGGAGAGGGAATGGCTGCAAGCTGCAGCAGGGTAGGGTTAGGCTGGCCATGAGGAAACAGTTTTTCCCAGAGAGAGTGGTCAGTCAGTGGAATGGGCTGCCCAGGGAGGGGGTGGAGTCCCCATCCCTGACTGTGTTTCAGAGTAGATTGGATGTGGTGTTGAGGGATGTGGTGTAGGGGAGAACTTGTAGAGTAGGGCTGATGGTTGGACTGGATGATCCCAAGGGTCTCTTCCAACCTGAATGATTCTATGATTCTATGATACGGACACACTCAGACACAGCTGTACACCTACTACACGGTGTGTCTACACAGACCTGGTGTGAAGATCGTACAGACAAGGAAGATTTCTAAGGTCCAGACCAGTTTGCTCTTTTAAATTCACAATTTGAAAATCTTAAATCTTCCCCAAAACAAGGTATCTGAAAAGTCTTTTTTTTTCTGAGTGACTGTGACTTTGTGGCACTTTCCACGCAGTAAACATCTTATAAAAGTTAAACCGTTCTCTCTTTTACTCCCTTTAAGTGCTTTGCAAATTTTAATGAACTGATTTACATTCCACAGAGCTTATCAGATTTGCATTAAAAACAACAAAAAGTCCTGTTTACTTCAATGGACTCTGATAAGCACACCATAAGCAGGGACTACTACATTTTTTTCTGCAGATTGTCCGTAATAAATAATCCTAAGATTTCTTTCATCAGCTTCGATCAGCAGCAGGTTCAGCTGTTGGATGGCTGCTCTGTATTTGAAAATAAGATATTTTCTTTAATTTTAGATGGTTTGGCAGTAGGAGATTTAGCATATTAAGCAATTATTATTTTCCATGGTGGTATTTCTCCTCTGGTGGATCAACCTCAGCACAGTCCCTCTCTATGGAAACCTGGATTTTCTTCCATAGAGCAACCGTTCCTGACCAAGAGGAAAAAGACCTGGGAGTCCTGGTGGACAAACAGGATGACCACAGGCCAGCAATGTGCCCCCGTGGCCAAGAAGGACAAAGACATCCTGGGGGGCATCAAGAAGAGCGTGACCAGCAGGTGGAGGGAGATCATCCTCCCCCTCTCCTCTGCCCTGGCAAAGCCACCTCTGGAGCACTGGGACCAGTTCTGGGCTCCCCAGTTCCAGAAGGACAGGGAGCTGCTGGGAAGGGTACAGCAGAGGGCTACAAAGATGATGAGGGGACTAGAACATCTCTTGTATGACAAAAGGCTGAGGGACTTGGTTCTGTTTAGTCCAGAGAAGAGAAGGCTGAGGGGAGATCTGATCAACACCTATTAATAGTTAAAGTGAGGGTATTTATAGGTACCCAGAGCAGGTCCCACAGGAACGTGTCCAGGTGGGGTTGGAATGTCTCCAGAGAAGGAGACTCCACCACCTCTCTGGGCAGCCTCTGCCAGGGCTCTGCCACCCTCAAAGTCAAGAAGTTCCTCCTCGGGTTGAGATGGAACTTCTTCTGTTCCAGTTTGTGCCCGTTCCCTCTTGTCCTGTCCCTGGGCCCCACTGAGAAAAGCCTGGCCCCATCCTCCTCACACCCCCACTTTTCAAGATACAGAGGCCATGACAAAAAATGCAGTATTCCATCATTGACTGCTTTGGTTTGCTCATGGAGAAGCTGTCAATACACTGTGAATTTTATGACTATGGTTCTTCTTGCAAGGAGGAAACGACTTAACGTGCCTCCAGTTTTGTTACTGATCTGCCAGGTATACCCTGCCTAAGGGGCAGGGAGTGACCAAGGCCAGCCTTAATTTCCCTTCACAGCTACAAACCACAGTATCTTTGCCATCCAAAAAGTTCCTAAAACCTACAGATGAAAAATATGAACTTAAAGGTGAGGATGGAGGGGGGGGGGAGAAGAAAAAAAAGCAAAAGAGCAGGCAGAAGTAAATCCTGCAAAGGCACTCTGCCTTCTAGACAAAGGGCAGCTGTCAGCTGAACACCTTCAACGGAGAAACCAAATGATCTCTTTTGTGGAAAATGACAGTGGAGGATTAAAATGAAAAGTGGCCAAATAATTTCCATGAGATGAGAACCCATATGATGGTAAAGAATGTAGATATCCTTGAAGCGGTTTCATTTCAATAACACTGAAGCCTAGAAAAATTGGGGATTCAGAGAAACCCTCTTTTCTTTCAGGGATAATGTGCTTAGGACAATGACGGAACCAGAATCCATCTCGGCCCCGGGCTCTGTAATGGAAGTAAAGGCGTTCCCCCCGCCTTCCTTACCAAGGTGCCCCCATCTGAATTCCTGCAATAACTGCCAATCTTTTGGGGTGGGTTTTTTTTTTTTCACTGGGCTGTATGGCTTCTGTTATCCAGGCTGAGATATCAGATGCATTAAGCAATGCCTCAGCAGCATTCCTGATAATCCACAGGGGAAGTTTTGCCCCTTGCTCTCAGCTTTGCAGTTGCTGGGGAAGTGTTTGACACCACCCAAGCGATGGAGCAGTGGAAGGAGGACCAGGTTGGGTGCTTTCTCATAGGGCTGGATGTCAGGACACCAACTGATAGAACCCCAGTGGTGCTCAGAAGACCCCGTGCTGGGCAAGGGCTTAGTTTACAGCGTGATAGAACACCTAAAGCTGCAAAGTGTGGAAAGGATCCAAAGCAGAAAGGCTGAAATGGGTTTCAGGGTTAGAATTCACGGCGGGTCAGCTGCTACAGCAGAACTGCAGAGGCTCGAGGTGAGGTAATTCAGGGGTGTGTACATCAGGGCACCCCCAGGGGAAGGAGGATAACTCACCTTAGAAGAATACACAGACGGATATCTAGCTGGGGCTTGGAGCAGCCTGGTGTGGTGGGAGGTGAACCTGCTCGGGGCGGGGGGGTGGAACTTGATCATCTTAAAGTCCCTTCCAACTCTGACCACTCTATGATTCTATGATCTTTAAGGTGCCTTCCAACCCAACCCATTCTCTGATTGATCACTCCCTCACTTAACTCTGTATTTGTGTCTCTGGTTTCCCAATTCTATTGCTGTGGGAAGCACCTGCGAGTTGAAACCTCCCGCACTCCTGGAGCTTCAACTCCTCCCCAAGGACCATCCTCTCTTAACCCAATTCATGCACAGACCTAAAGGAACAGTCCTGTCTCCTCCTACATTCCCTCTGTTTGCAGGAAGGTGTTTTTTTTCCTGACTGCTTCTCCAGTCCAGCTTTCCACCCCTGCCAAGAGCCGCGGCTGTGCAGCCAAGGGAGGCGGGCAGGAGATGGCCCAACCATGCAGCTGGGGCCAGTTCCTGCAGTGGCAGCTCACACACAGGTCCCCTTGAAGTAATGCTGAAAGCAAAGCCCAAGGGATGGCCCTGGGGCGTGTGGGGGACAAGAAAAAAAAGCACTGCCCATTCTCCTCAGCTCCCATCTGACCCCTGTTGATGGAACAGAAGATCTTGCTGCCAGAGCTCCCTGCCAAACCCTCCGGTGTCTCAAAATACATGGGAGTGCAAGCTGTTCTTTTGTCTTCGATAAGACTGCCTGTAATTTCAGCTCCCTATCTGGTTTCCCTTCGAATGGTACCTCAGCCTTCCACCAACTTAGACCAAACACTTGAATATAGTCACCTCCTTTATCTCTCATTAGTCTATTTATCAGCGTGGTATCACCCAGTGACAAGAGGTCATTGTTTCAGTCTTTGTGGCTTTTAACAGAAGTATTATCCAGGCTGTCACATCAATGGAAACATTTCTGAAGTTAGTCTCTCATCTGGGCCCAAGATCTTATCTCCACCCTGGCATGAGACAGACTGTCAGAGAAGTGACATTCAAAGCATAATCTCATCACAAAGTGTAACGACTAGTTTATTTCCCAGTAAATACTGGCCAAGACTATCACTAATGCCATTTTCAGCGAGGTCAAGAGATGACACCATCCATTTTATCTACTGATAGATCTACAGATTCTACACTAACGGCATGCATGTCAAGTAAACACTTCACCCCACAATATACAGTCAAGTCCTTTCTATTCTAGATGGCAAAAGGAAAGCTCAGAGACATCCTCTCCACAGAAAAACTGTGATGAGCTGAGAATTACCCTGAAGACACCATCTTCTCTTTCCCCCACCACCAGATGAGCTGCTACAGGACACATCCTGTGAGGCCACTTTTGCCCTTGAGATGAGCCAAGGATGAGAGTGCAGATCCCTGGATGCAAATCTAGGTGTTCCCACAGCCTCAGCTCAACTGTACCTTCCAACCAGGCAAAAGAGGTGTTTCTTCTTTTAAAAAAAAAAAGTCCTAAACCCAGAAAAACCACCAATTAACACCATGGCTACAGCCCTCCACTATTTCCACTGTTTCCCTATCATTTATCCAGGGGCTTTCACAGGGCTATGGATTTAAAGGACTGAAGACACCACGGCAGGACTGCAGCTCGACCTCCTCTGCAGCACCGACCAAGAGGGTTCTCAGCAACTCTGGCACGAAGCCCAGATCTTCTGTTCGACCTTACAGAGATATTCAGCCCCAACATAAAAATGTGGGATTTTATCCAATGTAGAATCCATTGTAACTTTGAATAGGCTTTGGAACCAAAGCGCAAGGATCCATCTCCTTCCTACCTTGAGCTTTCCACCCCAGGGTATTGCCACACTCTAAGGAAAGACCAGATTTAAGTCTGGGAGGGTAACAACGCTCTAAGAGATGCTTCATTCTTGCACTTGTTTTCATGGGAAGTGCAAACCTGGAGGAGAAATCTCAACAGAACCAGATCTCTGAAAGCAGCAGAGAAATGTTGATGATTTCACACGTGACTATTTGTTTGCGTACATAAATCCTACAGTCATTTCAGTGCCCATTAAAAAACTCCTACCACAGAGCTGACACTCTATTCTGGTTTTACAAATCAGTGCCTAAACTCTGAGACAGTCACTTTACTGATGTTTCTTAGCAGGACTCTACTCTGCAATGTAGATTAAAACGCCCAAAATACACCTGGAGCTGGAGCGCGTAGAACTCTACGACCTTCAAAGCTGCTACAACACCATCGAGTTTCTAAGTTTTTAAAAATCATTTTCTCAGTATTTTGACAGCGGTCTCAAGCACCCACACAATCCTATCAAGCTATTAATATTATCCTAAAATTTGCTTAAAAACAGAATGAATTGATAATAGCTCTGAAAGCCTCAGACTTGCACAAGATAATCTGTGCCTCCTAATCTGTAGCACCCTACTGTCGAGATAATTAACAATTAAAAAAAAAGAATAGTTAAGACATGGGAGGTGGCAATTTGCTTTTCCTTGTAATTGGATTTGGTGATAAGAGTGTTTTTGAAATAACAGTTCTCTTCTGAGCAGAAAGATTTGGGGTTTTTAGCAATCTGAAGCACAGGTACTTCTCCTTAAGGCACCTTGAAGACACTGACAGCAGGCAACTGCTAAAAGTTTTATGACTGGCCTTAAATTTAATGGTATTGCAGACTCCCCAAACCAACCCAGTTAACTAAATGGTTGATGAAATAACAAAAAAAAAAGAAAGAAAAAAAGAAAGAAAGTTGGAAATTTTTTAGAAGCCAGCAAGTAACATGATAAAGTGAGAGCTGTTCTGTAATATTTCAACAGCGGGTTGGTGGGAGCGTAGAGGGCCTTCAAAGCTCTTCCTAACAAGGCATCTAAGCATGAATAATAGTACCTCTTCTTCTCCTTTATTTACTTGCAATATTTAAATTGAGACCTACACAGCACAGGGATATTTATGTGCATTAAACCCTCTGGACTTCACCGGCTGATAAACAAGGCCTTTATGGAGACAACCATGAACCAAACACCTCATCTGCATTTTTTAACGTTGTACAGGGGAAGAATTATTTAAGTTACATCCTGTGGAAGCCAAGGCAGGGGCAGCCCGTGCATGGAATGTTTCCAGGAAGTGATGAGACCCTGCAGGAATCATTCAGGGCCCAACCACTCGTAAAAGGCTGTTTTCCCATTCGGTGACTGCAGCGAGACGTGCTATAATCACCGTGATTATTGCAGGTACAACCAGCAGGACAAGGAGTACTCCAAGGCTTTATACAGCAGCACCAATAAATAGCAACATGTACCACCTGGATTTTACATTACTCAACCCAAAACATCACTCTCTGCTCTCTTGAATCATAGAATACTTAGAGCTGGAAGGGACATAAAAGATAATTGAGTTCCATCCCCCTGCCCTAGGCAGGGACACCTTCCACCACACCAGGGTGCTCCAAGCCCCCTCCAACCTGGCCTTCAACCCCTCCAGGGATGGGGAGGGTTCAGCTCCTCTGGGCAACCTGGGCCAGGGTCTCACCACCCTCACAGGAAAGGATTTCTTTCTAGCATCTAATCTGAATCTCTCCTCTTTCAGTGTAAAACCATTACCTCTCCTTCTATCATTACACTCCCTGACAAATAGTCCCTCCCCAGCTCTCCTGTAGCTCCCTTCAGATACTGGAAGGCTGCTCTAAGGTCTCCCTGGAGCCTCTTCTTCTCTAGGCCGAACAACCNCTGGGATTGCCACGTCCCAGGCACAGGACCCTGCACTTGGCTTGGCTGAACTTCATGATGTTTGCACTAGCCCACCTCCCAGCCTGTCCAGTTCCCCCCAGATGGCATCCCCTCCCACCAGCGTGTTGACTGAGCAATATCTTCTTATTGAAGAAAGTATTAAACTCAGTCAGAACTCATTTTTTGGCTCTTCTAAACTAAGGGATTTCTAGAACAGCCTACTCTTGCCTCAAAATTGTGCTTCAACGGGCAGTTGAGCACTGGATCACCAAACCCATATGTACAGAATGTCAAGTGTAAGCAGCAAGGTCCTTCAAGTTGTTATTACTTTAGCCTCAGCAAGGTCATGTTTTTCAAAATTTTATAGTCCTTTGGGTTATGAAGCTTCAAGTCTCACTTTGTCCTAAGCCTCCAGGAGAAGAAAAATACCCAAGGTGAGATGTGTGATAAAGCTTAGTGTGAGCTGACAACTTCCAACACAATGACCAGCATTTCCCTTCAAAGACAGGCCAGTTTTTATTTCCAGTCTCCAGTATGACGGGACACAGGTCAGCTCAGGTTAGCTCATGGACAGCCACCATTGCTGCTGTGTTCTCAGGAAATAAAAACTGATTATACTAATGAAAGGATCCTACAGGACCCAAAACCAAGATAAGGCCAATTCCTGCAGCATGTCCAGCGCCTAAAGTCAAGAGGCTCAGGATCCAAGCTTCTGATTTTGTGCTCAATATATATATATATTTTTTCCTAATACCTTCATGATCTGGACCAGAACTATTATTGTATTAAGTGCTCTATGGACACAAAGCAGAAAAAGGTAATTACTTTTTTAATATCAATCCAACCTAAAATACAGTTCAACAGATGGATATAAGCAAATGAGAACAAGAAATAACGGATCCCCATAGGCCAGCACGCTGTTGGTTAAGCTACTATGGTGCCAAGACCACTTTCATGAGGTTCTCTGTAGACATCACAGCAAAGAAGAAGGTTGAAGGGAAATTTCAAGCAGTGAGGTAGCTTTGTGAATCCTTAAAGAGTACTCCCTCCTCCTCAAGTCTGGCAGCAGCATGATGTTTTAATTTATTTGCTACAGATTATTCAATGACTATTCCCCATCCATGGGGAAAGGAAATAGCTGAGCTTGTTGTCCAACTTTTTATGATTATTTTTTGCCTATATGACTGTGAATAGTTACCTTGGGAATAATAAGCTCCAAGGACTCAAAAGTATTACATCATTAAAAAACAACCACCATGCTTGGTATTTCAAGAGTGCTTTCTATAACCAGATCATAAACCCCTTAAAAGTACTCTGAAGCTGTGTTCTTTCATCTTGTTCTTTAACATTATCAGGAGAACAGCAAAGTTAAGAGAGACAGACACAAGAAACCAGATGCAAGAGCTGCGAAATCAACCCGTGGCTCCTTACTCCGGGATCTGTGCTCCCTGTCACGAGCCATGGGTTTTGCCATGGGCATCCCCTTAAAAGTCATTGTCACTCTGGCTCAGAAGAGCCAAGCTCCCTGGGGACAGGCTCTTTCACAGTACTGGTTGTAACGCTCTGGAATCAACCTAGGAATTGTTGACTACATGTCTGAGAAAAATAAATTGTTCTTATCATTTTTGGACTTCAGTAAAGCATTTGATACAGTCTCAAAGTCCGGAAAAGACAAAGATTAGTTGACTTACAAGATATGGCAGAAAGGAAACATAGAACTAAGAACTGGGCTGAAAATTTAACACAATGGTTTGGAAGACAGCTATTGGTGATATTCCTCAAGTCTCATCTTTGGAGTACCTTAAGAATCAAAACTCTTAAAGATCTTGACACAAAGTCTGAAGATGGTGATGAAATCTGCTGATGACAAAGTTAGAAGCCATGTCAGTACAGAACATTGGGAGTACCATAAAAAGCCATCCACAATCCTAAGGGCTACCAGCACAGGATGGGGGTCAGCCACATCAGGAACAACACCTACTTCTCATGTACACCAGCAGAAGCAGGGAGGGGACTGTCCCCCTGTGCTCAGCACTGGTGAGGCCACCCCTTGAGTCTGGTGTCCAGTTCTGGGCACCTCAGCACAAGAGAGATCTGGACATGGCTAAAAGGCTGGACATGAGGAAAAAGTTTTTCCCAGAGAGAGTGGTCAGTCAGTGGAATCAGCTGCCCAGGGAGGGGGTGGAGTCCCCATCCCTGACTGTGTTTCAGAGTAGATTGGATGTGGTGTTGAGGGATCTGGTGTAGGGGAGAACTTGTAGAGTAGGGCTGATGGTTGGACTTGATGATCCCAAGGGTCTCTTCCAACCTGAATGATTCTATGAAAAAGACTGCTCCACCTGGAGCAGTGCATCCAGCTCTGGAGAGACATGGAGCTGTTGGAGCGGGGCCAGAGGAGGCCACAGAGATGCTGTGAGGGCTGGATCCCCTCTGCTGGGAGGACAGGCTGAGAGAGCTGGTGGGGGGGGTGGGTGGTTCTGCCCGGAAACGAGAAGGCTCCAGGAAGACCTTTGAGTCCCTTCCAGTCCCTAAAAGGGCTCCGGTAAAGCTGGGGAGGGACGTCTTAGCAGGGCCTGTTGCAACAGGACAAGGGGTGATGGCTTTAAACTAAAAGAGGGGAGATTCAGACTTAGTATCAGGAAGAAAATGTTCACGCTGAGAGTGGTGAGAGCCTGGCCCGGGTTGCCCAGAGAAGCTGTGGCTGCCCCATCCCTGGAGGGGTTTAAGGCTTATGACCATAAGACCAGGCTTATGGATGGGACTTTGAGGAACCTGGTCTGGTGGGAGGTGTCCAAGCCTAGGGCATCTTCCAACCCCCTGTTGGACCTCAATGATCTTTAAAGTCCCTTTCAACCCAAACCATTCTATGATCCTATGATCCTACCATCAGCTGGAAAGATCATTTTCTCTCAAGTCACTATGATCCAAAGACACAACGTGACAAAACCACCAAAGAGCCTGACATAGCTGAGGATGGCTATTTCCAATCCAGAAAGAAAAGCATTGAAATCCTTACAGAAGACTTCACCTGGACTACATACAATACTGGTCTCCCCCATTCAACGAGGACGGATTTAAAGCTGAGCAGCTTCAGAGAGCAACCACAGGGTGACAGAGGAACGGAAAGCCTACCTTGAAAGAGATACAGCGTGTTTTACCTGCACAGACCTCAAGGCTGAGATGAGGAGATGCTTTAACATAAATATAAGAAGGGGACCAACACTGGAGACAAGGGCTGGAAGTGAGGATTTAGTTCAGTTAAATGGGGATACTGATTCAAGACGGGTGGGTACACGCAGGTCACAAACTGTCTTAAGAACTGAAGACTTCCA
>VZTM01000865.1:130197-148772 GCA_013400555.1 Jacana jacana | reverse complement strand
CCCCTTGAGTCTGGTGTCCAGTTCTGGGCACCTCAGCACAAGAGAGATCTGGACATGGCTAAAAGGCTGGACATGAGGAAAAAGTTTTTCCCAGAGAGAGTGGTCAGTCAGTGGAATCAGCTGCCCAGGGAGGGGGTGGAGTCCCCATCCCTGACTGTGTTTCAGAGTAGATTGGATGTGGTGTTGAGGGATCTGGTGTAGGGGAGAACTTGTAGAGTAGGGCTGATGGTTGGACTTGATGATCCCAAGGGTCTCTTCCAACCTGAATGATTCTATGAAAAAGACTGCTCCACCTGGAGCAGTGCATCCAGCTCTGGAGAGACATGGAGCTGTTGGAGCGGGGCCAGAGGAGGCCACAGAGATGCTGTGAGGGCTGGATCCCCTCTGCTGGGAGGACAGGCTGAGAGAGCTGGTGGGGGGGGTGGGTGGTTCTGCCCGGAAACGAGAAGGCTCCAGGAAGACCTTTGAGTCCCTTCCAGTCCCTAAAAGGGCTCCGGTAAAGCTGGGGAGGGACGTCTTAGCAGGGCCTGTTGCAACAGGACAAGGGGTGATGGCTTTAAACTAAAAGAGGGGAGATTCAGACTTAGTATCAGGAAGAAAATGTTCACGCTGAGAGTGGTGAGAGCCTGGCCCGGGTTGCCCAGAGAAGCTGTGGCTGCCCCATCCCTGGAGGGGTTTAAGGCTTATGACCATAAGACCAGGCTTATGGATGGGACTTTGAGGAACCTGGTCTGGTGGGAGGTGTCCAAGCCTAGGGCATCTTCCAACCCCCTGTTGGACCTCAATGATCTTTAAAGTCCCTTTCAACCCAAACCATTCTATGATCCTATGATCCTACCATCAGCTGGAAAGATCATTTTCTCTCAAGTCACTATGATCCAAAGACACAACGTGACAAAACCACCAAAGAGCCTGACATAGCTGAGGATGGCTATTTCCAATCCAGAAAGAAAAGCATTGAAATCCTTACAGAAGACTTCACCTGGACTACATACAATACTGGTCTCCCCCATTCAACGAGGACGGATTTAAAGCTGAGCAGCTTCAGAGAGCAACCACAGGGTGACAGAGGAACGGAAAGCCTACCTTGAAAGAGATACAGCGTGTTTTACCTGCACAGACCTCAAGGCTGAGATGAGGAGATGCTTTAACATAAATATAAGAAGGGGACCAACACTGGAGACAAGGGCTGGAAGTGAGGATTTAGTTCAGTTAAATGGGGATACTGATTCAAGACGGGTGGGTACACGCAGGTCACAAACTGTCTTAAGAACTGAAGACTTCCAGCCTGCCGGGGAGCCGTCTCCCAACGGGGTTTTGTACCCTTGTCCCTACCTGCTTCTAAAATAGAGCATTTAATCAGTTTCTAAAAAGGATATAATAAAGGTTGTCTGCAAAAAGAGAAGCTGGACACAAAACTGGGAGTCCCAGTTCAACGATCCTCTGCTTAAGAGACTATCAAGGAGCAGTTAGGAACTGAAGGAGCGCCAGCCTATCTACATAATAAGCAGCAAATCAGATGATTTTTTTTGTCTATATGTTTTGTGCTTATGTACCCTATTTTCTTATTCTTTTTTTTCTTTATAAGGAAATCATATTAAAAAAGCTCTTTGGAACAGGTCCATGGCTTCTATTCTGTCGAGAGAGTTCCTCACAAACAGCACAGAATTCAAAACAAATTTAAACATATGCATGTTCCAAACGAAAAAAAATCAAACAAAAAAAGGTCGATTGTGCTGTCCTGGACTACAAAAAAATAAGGATAAAAAGGCATCTAGGATGTGGTAGTGACTTTTGTGGTCAAAGCCCATCTGGTTCTCTGATAAAGCATTCTTTTTAGTCTGTTTAAAGCACTCCACACTCTGACCGGGAGCCCATAAATACACAATGCATCGTACTTTTGAGTTTTACTTAGGAATTTTGCTCCCTCCCTCCTCCTTGTCATTACTCTGTTTATGACTTGCATAAAGACCTCACATCTGTTACTAGATGGCAGAGGACTTCCTTTCACCGAGGCAGGTTTGGACTCTGTTCAGAGCTCCAGTAGGAACGCTTCGAATACTTCCAGAAACGGGCAAATCCAGGAGTGCTTCGAGCTGGATGGTGCCCACGTGTGCTCCACACTGAGAGCAGGCTGCATCAGAGCGAGAGGTGACAAGGTGCCAGCCCCATTACTAACTCCTTTGAACGCTTTCCACTTCCCTCAAGAAGTTAAGTTTGTGATTCACTTCAGACGGTTTATTCCGTGGACAATATTACATCCAGGTCAGGTAAATCTCACTGTGAGCGATGACTATCCCTTCTAACTGAACTTGGACCAGGAATGACCCTCCTTGGCATGTTCAGGGATCACAGAATCATAGAATCAGAGAATCATATACGTTGGAAGAGACCTTTGGGATCATCAAGTCCAACCATCAGCCCTACTCTACAAGTTCTCCTCTATACCAGATCCCTCAACACCACATCCAATCTACTCTGAAACACAGTCAGGGATGGGGACTCCACCCCCTCCCTGGGCAGCTGATTCCACTGACTGACCACTCTCTCTGGGAAAAACTTTTTCCTCATGTCCAGCCTAACCCTACCCTGCTGCAGCTTGCAGCCATTCCCTCTCCTAGCGCTCATTGCCCGTGAGAAGAGACCAGCACCAACCTTTCAAGCAGTTGTAGAGAGGGATGAGGTCTCCCCTCAGCCTCCTCTTCCTCAAACTAAACAATCCCAACTCCCTCAATGGCTCCTCATAAGCCTTATTCTCCAGGCCCTTCCCCAGCTCCATGTCCCTCCTCTGCACTCGCTCCAGCCCCTCCAGATCTCTCGTGTGCTGAGGTGCCCAGAACTGGACACCAGACTCAAGGGGTGGCCTCACCAGTGCTGAGCACAGGGGGACAATCACCTTCCTACTTCTGCTGGTCACACTATTCTTTATGCAAGCCAGGATGCCCTTGGCCTTCTTGGCCACCTGGGCACACTGCTGGCTCATCTGCAGCCCCTTGTCACCCAGCATCCCCAGGTCCCTTTCTGCCAGGATGTCTAGCTCTTTCTCAGGGCTTACAGCAGGCTGGAAAAGAGCCAAAGGGGGAATGATCACAGCTTTATTGTCACTTGTGCTTGTCATTGCCCAGGGAGCCGTTTGCTGCTGCCTTATCTCCCGAACTTCCCAGGAGTCTGCTCCTGGAGAGCGAGGAGGCTCCTCAGAGCTATCTCAAGCTCCTTCACAGACACTGAGACAGCAGAGGGTGACTTACACCCTCGCACTGGAGCACAGCTAAAGAGGCATCGCCGTTACGTGGGCTGTAATATCCAGCAATGCTGTGAACAGTCATTATAAAACGGCCACACAAAACGTAGATGGAGGTGCCAGCTCACACCGCTACTGGGACAACTCTGCCCCGACTGGCCCTGCCTCCTGATGTTAACTGGCAAGAACACAATGATGTGGTTAATTAATAGGGGCTCTTTGGTTGCTATCTGATTCCACCCAAGCAGAACTGTCATAGGAAAAATACCATGAAGGATTAGAGAAAGGCTAGTGTTGAAGAAGAGGTCAAGGAAGAAAGAAAGGTTGAAGAGACCTGTACTTTTACACGGTCCTTCCAACAAGCAGCATCTAGGTCTCCACCTGACCATAGAGCCCATGGCCCTACACTCCGTGTATTAATAGAATAGAAGCCCTTGGGGCAGAGAAGTTGTGACCTAAAATGATCAGCATTAACAGTTCCACTAAATAATGTTCTGGAAAGGCAATTATTTATACTGGATACAAATAAAGCAGATAATTGCTGTGGTTCTCAAAAATACCTAAACACTCCCACCACGGAACTTCACCCCCTGTCTTTGCAAAAAGCAGGGTGGTGCACAGGGGAAGGAACAAATCCAAACCCCTCACAGACATGGCTTGTTCCACATTACTTCTCGAGAAAGTTGTTGAGGAGAAAGGTGTGGGTATCACTGCAGACTACTCAAAGGAAACAGGCTCCCCATGAATACACAACAGCGAGGAGCAAAAAAAGCAGATGGTTGGCTGGAGGTCAGAGAACAACAGGAATCGGGTCCAGCTGCCTGTACAAGCTGGAATCTTCACCCTGGAACTATGGTAATTAGTTCTGCTCCTGTCCCTCCTCACCTACCCTGGGTCACTTAAAATTGAATGTAGGAATAGAAAAGGTCCAGAGGAGAGCGACAATGAATGTTATTAGAGGCAAGGGAAGACTTGCCATCTGAGAAGAGATAAGAGAAGGACTGTTTTAGTTTAGAGAGGAGATAAGTAAGCAGCACACTGATAGCAGTACATGCAATGAGTGATCACGGGAAGCTAAACGCAAGGTTCTTTCTTATCCTTCTCCTGATACTCAGGCAAAAGGGACCTCCAACTTTTTAAACACTTCTTAGCATATAAAACGAAACCAGGTATAATTAGTTCTCCCAAAGTACCCTGAAGACCTTAGCAGAAGGAATTACATATTTATGTGAACAGTAAGAATGCCCACAGCTGCAATAGCAGGATTTAACAAAAATATAGACTAGGGGAAAAGAGCTTTCAGCCAGAGCCACGTGCTTGCTAGCCATGTGTGAAGTAGTCACAGACTGGAGAGGATAGGTAGAAAGAAGGGCAAACACCATCATCATCTTCACCAGCTGGGTTCCTGCCAAGCCTCAAAACCTCAGGCACATGCCAGAACTCCCTGGTGCTGGTCCGTGAGCTGGGTCACCCCAGAAGGAGCCAGCACATGCTCCTCAAAGCAAAGGAGAGGTTAAGAGGTGAATTTACAGACCCTCCCATACCCTGGTGCTACTGGAGCCAGCAGAAATCCCATTAGTCTGTGCAGAAAGCACCAACCCTGCCTTTTTACGGCTTCACCGAAAGCAGCTGGGCACTCAGAGAGATTCCCAGTCCCATTTGTAGGACAATTGCTTTGATGCTGGGAGAAGACTCAGGATGAGATCCTGCACCTCACCTTCACAAGCAGGGACACTGCTGAAGTATCTCCACCGGTCCTAGAGAAATGCAGGACAGGATCCAGACTAGAGGAGAATTCCCATCCTTAAAATGTGGGTTAACTGCACCAGACAGTGCTATCGCAGGTCCTTTTGCAAATGTTGATTTATTTTGACCTTGGAAGACACACAAATTTTATCTGGAGTCTGCTGCAAGGAGTTGCCCCTCCCACAGATCTGGGGGATTTTATTATTAAAAAAGAAAAAGCAAAAGAAAGAGAGAGAGAGAAGAGAACACACAGATACACAAAGCACCCCAGCTCCCTGAAAGAAAAAAACAACTGATTAGGGGCTGGATCCTTCAGGAGCCTGGTGAGCACTTTGGACAGACCTCCAGCGTTATGTTTTACTGCACACAATCTGCCAAACAACTGGGATTTGCTCAGGGCTGATTAGAATAGGAAGTTTGCATATTCTGCATGTCTAAGAGGGGAATGCAGCTTGATCTGATGCAAAATAAGGCCGGTAACTGCGAGGCAAGCAGAAAATGGCTGCTCTCGCATTCTATGAAGACGGACAGCAATGACCCTGAGCCAAACTGGTTGAACCTTCAGACAATAAAAGCATCTTGCCAGCCTCTGAATTGGAAAGCAAGCTTTACTGAAGGCCTTTGCGAAGTGCCGGCTCTTGCAGATCTCAAAGCCTTTCGCCAGCACGAAGGGCAAACAAAGATCCTACAAAACCCACCCCCTTCCTACGTCCCTGAGGGCTTAATGAAGTTGAACCTCCCCCTGGAAGCTGCTGACGAACAAACACCTTGTGACAGAAGAGAAGGAGCTGGAAAATAACATAAGGAACTCCCCTGATGTTTCTTTCAGCACTAAGATCAAGTATATCAGAGCCACCCTGACAGATTTTACCTCAGCTGCTCCTGAGGAACACTCCATAATTCGTGTAGGTAACCTGCGTCGTGCTCAGCCACTCCTGAAGTTAGAAAGGTTTCCCTCATGCCCAACACAAATCTTCTTTGGTGGACCAAGAGTTACAGCCTTTTAGCATCAAACCTTTCTTTGGTTTGGCTCAGTCCCCCAAGCAGGCAGGAGGAGATGTTTTATGGTGGGGAACAGCAAAGTCACCGAAAGGGTCAATGACACCTGAGGGTGGTGGGGACAGCAGAGCATCACTGTTGGGGCTCCTCCTGAGGAACAAACCTGAGGAAGACGAGCAGTGCTCCCGAGCCAACCGGTGGACACTGTTATATGATGAGAAACCGATGTTCTGCTTCTAAGAGCGTACGAGCCTAATGGAAGAGGCCGAAAGACATTACTTCCTGCTCTGTTGGCAGCTTGAAAAGGGAGAAAATGCAATGAATACAAAACTGAAATCTCCTCCAAAGCCTCGCACAGGAAACTTAGATCCCCTATGGGGCCGGTATTAAGGTTCTGGGAGAAGACATAACTAAGAGTAATGGGATGAAATTAACTAAGAAAATTTCCTAACTGAATTTCAGGAGCTAATCGAGCTCTCGTTTTCCCCAGGGAAGCCGTGGAAGCCCCGGCGCTCAGGAGAGCTGCAGTAATAGTGCTTTCACAATCGGAAGGATTTCTAATAAGGCATGTCAGGACTGATATCATTCAGGGCCAGAACCATGCCCAGGGCTCTGCTGGCCCAGCCCAGCACTGGGACCACTGCAGAAGGTGCTTCTTCAGTAGGGCAGGCAATGCTACCTTCCATCATTCTGATGGAAACGCAACGGGGACTGATTTTCACAGAAAGAATCATAGAAATACAAGATCATCTAGTCCAACCATCCTCCTGTCACCAGCACTACCCACTAAGCTACTAAATCATGTCTTGTAGCACCTCACCCAGACGCTTCTTGAACACCACCAGGGAGGGTGACTCCACCACCTCCCTGGACAGAACATCCCAGTGCCTGATCATTCTTGGGGAGAAAAAGTTTTTCCTGACATCACATCTAAATCTCCCCTGGTGCAACTTGTGGCCATTCCCTCCAGTCCTGTCATGGGTTCTCTGGGAGCAGAGGCTGACCCCCTCCTCTTCACCCCCTCCCTTCAGGAAGTTGTACAGTGCGATGGGGTTTTGGCACAGGGATGACCTTCCTCCCCAGCTTGGGTCCACTGAGGGGCTGGAACTCGATGATCTCTAAGGTTCCCTTCCAACCCAAACCATTCTGTGATTCTATGATTCACTGTAAAGGGGGAACAAGAACAGAACCTGGTCAAAGGAGACCAGTTTGGCATTGATGCTACAGTCATTCATTGCTGCTCCCAGTAAACATCAAAGGACACCTCTTCCAGCACAGCTGCCAGCGTGACCATGCTTGTAACCAAACCAGTAACTCCTCTAACACAAACAAAACAAAATCAAACAAAACCAAGCAGACCAAAAGAGCACCGTGGAACATTTGTACACCTACTCCCCCTTCCCCATGTTCTCCTGTCACTTGCCCCGGGCCAGCTCCCAAACACCCTCATCTCACAGCAAGCGGAGCCGAGGCAATCAAACAGGAGGGGAAATAAAAAGGATTTCTTTTTTCTGAACCAAGCTGAATTGGCTGGTATTTCTGGTGTTTCCATCAGACAAGAAGCATATCTGGCACAAGGCAGGGTGGCAGGAGCAGGGGGAGCGAGGAGGAGGAATTGAAACGGGTGATGAGATGGGATAACACCTAAGGACGAGAGGGTGACAAACTGTTAATTCGGCTGAGCGACATCAGGAAACTATACCCTCCGTATCTCGGGAAATCTAAACCCATTTCTCTTATGAATAAAGTTGCCTTGGATCACACCACCAAGTGAAACACCTGACTCTGTTTCTGTAACCTGTGAAACGGGGAGAAGAGATATCTGTCTCATCTCGTCTTATTTGATCCAAATACGGCTTTACAAACGGATGCTTCAAGAGCGCAGACGAGTGTTAAAGTAAAAAGCCAGACCAATAAAATCAAACCAAATAAACCTGAGCCAGAAAGTCCCTGCTCCCCAGGCAAAGCGAAAAACTTTCAACTCATGAATTATTCATTCTGTTCAGAGCAGAATTTACAGTTATTTTAATTTAATCTTTGGATAAAGCATATGCTTAAGAAACAACACTCAACATCATGCCCCCCCCCCCGCTCCTCCACGGAGTCTTTAATGGCACTCAACAAAAGTGCCTTAAAACAGGCATACTGTCATTGATTCTGCTGCCAATCTTAGATGGGGGTTTTTGCCTCAAAAAGAAGATAAACCTCAACTCCAACATATGAATAGAGGAGACGGACCAATCACTTCAAAAAGAAAAAAAAAAAAGAAGAAGAGGAAAAAAAAGTATAGACAACACAGCTTCATTAAAACAGAGAAAACCCTAAGGGAATTTTCAGTTTCATAGTTCTAATGAAAGGGGTTGAAAAGACTCACAGGATCATAGAACAGTCCAGGCTGGAAGGGACCTCTAGGGTCATCTAGTCTGACCTCCCCGCAGTCAGCAGGGACACCCCCAACCAGACCAGGTTGCCCAGGGCCTCCTCAAGCCTCACCTTGAATATCTCCAGGGAAGGGGCCTCAACCACCTCCCTGGGCAACCTGTCCCAGTGGTCCACCACCCTCAGAGTCAAGAACCTATTCCTAATGTCCAACCTAAAGCTGCTCTTCTCCAGCTTGAAGCCATTGCCCCTCATTCTGTCACTGCAGACCTTTGTAAACAGACCTTCCCCAGCCTTCCTGTAGCTCCTTTCAGGTACTGGAAGGCTGCTCTAAGGTCTCCCTGGAGCCTCCTCTTCTCCAGGCTGAACAACCCCAGATCTCTCAGCCTGTCCTCACAGCAAAGGTGCTCCAACCCCCTGAGCGTTTTCGTGGCCCTCCTCTGGACCAACTCCATCGGGTCCATGTCCTTCCTCTCTTGAGGGCTCCAGAGCTGCACACAGGACTCCAGAGAAGGTCTCACCAGAGCAAAGTGGCAGAGTCCCCTCTCTGGATCTGCTAGCGGAGAGAGTAATAAAGCAGAGGAAAACCAAAATATGTATCTTTGAGACAAGATGGAAGGCAGAACAGGAAACCGAACCCCAAGCAGACTTTCAAGCTGAGGATTTCACCAACAGGCTTTCTGTAGTTCCCAAAGGAGGGTTAAACCACGCGACAGCATCACCGCAACCAGGACGCAGCACAGTTCCCGAGCAGGAGGCTCAAGAAGAGAACAGGTCAAGGTTGATACCACCAGCACGGCAGCGAGAGGGAGCTGGCACTGCAGTTGTCTGAACCACACCTAGTCTGCAGTTAAATATAGAACTTTACTTTCTGGAACTCTTGCTCCTCTTAACCTTCAGAGCATAAATATTGGAGAGAGATTTTAAAAAAGAAATAAATAAAGGATAGAGAGGGAGAGCTGAATCTATCGTCCGAAATCTAAGCCCAGCGACTAATAAACCACCCTGGGAGAATTTCCAAAAAAGCAGTAAAGACTGGAGAATTGAATTACAGAAACCACAAGCAGCATTCTGGAAATCCAGTATAAACCAATTAGTTGCTTTAATACACATACCCTGTGTACAGACACTTATGTACATGAGACATTCAAGGATACGCGCTGGCCCTAACTCGGAGATTAATTACACCAGGTTGGCACCAATGTAACAATTAATTGCACTGGAGTTTTTTGGTGATTTAAATTCTTTTAAGGAAGAGAAACCTGCCCTTCAATCCTCACCCTTCTCATTCAGTTCATGGGCCAAATCCTGACCAGTGCTGTGCGATTCTGCTTGGAGAGCCTGCTCCTAGAAGCAGATCTCTCTAATTTTTGCAATCAAATTCAGAATCTTCCCTTGAAGTGCTCTCAGCTGGTTTGACACATGGACTCTCAGCGACTGCACTTCTTACCAGCTGAATCCACGTCAAAAGCACGTACCACAATCAACCAAGACTTTGATCCTCACCCCCCCAAAATGTTTTGACAGCTTTGCAGCTATGTTTCAGAAGTTTATAGGAAGAAAGAGCTCTGTGTTACCTACACAAGAGTTTCCAGTGAGTTCAAGATTGAACCCTCTTGTCAGGTGTTTAACTAAACTGCCAAAGTTAGGTCTAATTGTAGAAAGTTCCTTTTTTGCAGCCAGAAATCCAGTAACCCTTGTGAGTTGCACTAGCGGGATGGAACTGTCTTCTGGATCTGCTTCTCCTTGCAGAGTGGTCAGAAGCCCAGATGAACAAGCACTTTACTGAGCTTCCCAGGTAAAAAGCTCCAAACCAGGTGCCTAAATCCCTGCATACACCAACGGGGCATCAAGATGCTGCAGGATGTAGGATCAAAGGATCATTTAGGTTTGAAGAGACCTGGAAGATCTTCAAGTCCAACCACTCAAGTCCAACTGGGAGGGCTGGTTGACAATCCAGAGGGCTGTGCTGCCATCCAGTGTGACCTGGACAGGGCAGAGAAGAACCTCATGAGGTTCAATATGGGCAAGTGTAGGGTCCTGCACCTGGGGAGGAAGAATTCCAGGCACTGATACAGGTTAGGGGTGGACCTGCTGAAAAGCACTTCTGAGGAGAAGGATCTGGGGGTCCTGGTAGACAGTAAACTGTCCATGGGCCAGCCATGTGCCCTTGTGGCCAAAAGTGCCATGGAATCCTGGGCTGCCTAGGGAAGAGTGTGGTCAGGAGGTGGAGAGAGGTCATCCTCCCCCTCTGCTCTGCACTGGGGAGGCCACAACTGGAATCCTGCCTCCAGCTCTGGGCTCCCCAGTTCAAGAGAGACAGGGAACTGCTGAAGAGAGTCCAGCAAAGGGCAACAAAGATGATGGAGGAGTTGGAGCAATCTCCCTCATGAGGAAAGGCTGAGAGAGCTGGGACTCTAGCCTGGAGAAGAGAAGGCTGAGGGGAGACCTTCTCCATGCTCACAAGGATCTGAAGGGTGGGCTGAAGGAGGATGGAGCTGGACTCTTCTCAGTGGTTCCCAGGAACAGGACAAGGGGCAATGGGTACAAGCTGGAACATGGTCAATATTCTAATATGAGGAGGAACTTCTTTGGGGTGAGGGTGGCAGAGCCCTGGCAGAGGCTGCCCAGGGAGGGTGTGGAGTCCCCTTCTCTGGAGACCTTCCAGCCCTGCCTGGGTGCCATCCTGAGTGCTGTGCTCTGGGCAGCCCTGCCTTACCAGGGGAGTTGGACTGGATGAGCTCTAGAGGTCCCTTCAGACTCGGACAATTCCCTGATTCTGTGACCAACCCGGCATTGCCTCATACAAACACTGCAATGATACTTGCATTTAATTAAGGAAAACAGTCCCTGAAGCTGAGTAGGATGTCTCCCCTCACAGTCTAAACTGATTCACAGAATCACAGAATGGTTAGAGTTGGAAGAGACCTTAAAGATCATCAAGTTCCAACCCCCTGCCATCAGTCCCTTAGAGGAAAATGCAAATTAGCAGCTAAATGGCAGCAGATCAGAGCACATGCAATGCCAAACCTTTCATTGGGCCCAAACACTTAATTCCTGACCCCATGGCACCAGGAGAACCTGACTGGTTTGGGCCAGACGGCCGGAGCCTGGTTACCTTCATGTTACGAGTCTAGCTTCTAGTGGCTTCTTGAAGTTACTTACCTTCCTCCTCGGGC
The DNA here is from genome assembly GCA_013400555.1 of Jacana jacana. Taxonomy (NCBI): domain Eukaryota; kingdom Metazoa; phylum Chordata; class Aves; order Charadriiformes; family Jacanidae; genus Jacana; species Jacana jacana. Next base: position 137,228 of record VZTM01000865.1, on the reverse strand, counting down.
TCCCAAGACAGCATTTTCCTCCCTCTCTTTCCAAACCTGTCACATAAACCAGCCCATCCTTACAGCTCGACCAGGCCCGTTAAAGCATAACCATAACACAGCCACATTCCCAGCTCGCTTTATGGTGTAGCTTTATTGCCACACAAAGCTCTACCCACGAGTTTACTCTGTTCTTGCCCGAAGTAAAGCTCCTTGGCCATGCTTTCCAGTACCCACACACAAGGCTGCGAAATTCAGTGCTTGTGGTGACCCAGCAAGAGCTCTGCAAATTAATACTGAAGCCAGGACTACGGCAATGTGGCAGAAGTCCCCATTTACCAGCAGAACACGAGAAAAAACCCAGCAGCAGAGACCTGGCAGAGCACAAGGCACAGCAAACAAACCCGAGAATGACACAGAAGAAGAAAGAGGGTGATGAAAAATTAGATCAAGTGATTCTGTATCTGCACAACCACCTGGCTGGTTGCCAGTGTCAACACCATCTTACTCCTTTCCACCTGCAAACCCAAATCTCCTCTGTTTCTAACAGGCGCACCCCAACCTGTTACAGGTTGTCTGACTTCTTGAGAGAGTCCCAGGAGAGCTTTGAAGGAGGAAAGGGTAGTGCTTGCTTGCTTAGTTCTCTCCTTCTGCTCTGTGTTCCCACAGCACCCTGCACAAAGGGGTTTCAGGCACTATCTTGAGACAAACAGCAAATAATAGCAGTTATCACACTTCAGGCCAGGGGGAAACCAAGAAGGAAAACACCTGGGCCCGAAGAGCACTTCAGAGCAAGCAAAGATTTCACACAAAGAGGGTTAATAAGGATACAGTGTTGTCCTGAAGGTACACTGAGCTGTGGCATTTTGGTGATTCTCTGTAGTGCCATCAGGACAGACACAGGAGCATTTTGAAGCGCTGAAGACCCTACACTGCACATCACACTGCCTGGGACACCAGAGAACCACAGTCCCCTGTGCTGTCAGGTCTCAGGACTTCGCATCAGTTGGGTCCAGCAAAGCAGAACAGTTTCAAACAGTTACATTCTTTGCTTTGGGGAAACATTCAGCCAAAGCTGAAACCAGGGTTTAAGGCCAGGCTGGAGGGGGCTTTGAGCAACCTGGTCTGGTGGGAGGTGTCCCTGCTCAGGGCAGGGGTTTGGAACTGGGTGATCTTTAAGGTCCCTTCTAACCCAAAGCATTCTATGAATCTATGATCAGTGCAGCTCCAGGACAGAATAAGGACACACTTAGTTACCGGTCTCAGCCCTGCAGAAACCCCATGATGGCTTCTGGCCACACAGAATTATGTCCATCTTTGAGTACAAGGGCTTGGGTCCCTGGGGGAGCTCAGTATCTTGGTCTTAGGCAAAAAACACTCTCCTGCTCCTGATCAGTTCCAAAAACCCTCATGCAAGCAAGAAGAAAGAAAGAGAAGCACTACAGAAAGGGCAAAAAAGCACATCCTAAAATCTGCTGGCCAAGGACTCAAAGGAGATGCAAAGCAGAGAGGAGTGTGGCACACACAGAGTCATCTGGTGCCTTCATGGAAGGGAGGGTCCTCATGCTCTCAGAGGGAGGAAAACTCCTCCCAGCCATTTAGCCCTGAACAGAAACAAGCATTCATCCCTAAATCCTGTCTGAGTTCACTAGCCCTCTTCTATTATAGAATATTACCCACAAAAGAGACATTACTGTACGCAGAGGGAAAGGCAGAGCAGCCGGGGGACCGGGCTCAGAGCGTGCTTCGTCTCAGCAGGACTGAAGAGCAGGGAGCTCTAATGATCACCTGCCACTCTGCATATGTATTTGAAAGATCTGCTTTGCTCTGTAAAAGCATGTAAAAAGAGCTAAGAGGCTTTTTGGACACAGAATCTACTGCTTGTTAGGCAAAGTTCTACATCCTGTGAACAACCACAGCGCTGCCGAAATGCCAGGAGCAACTCTAACATAACAGGAGACGTTCTGAGGACCAAACCAGAAAATTGGGAAAGGAGAAATGTAGACTGGAAAGAGCATGCAGATCCCTACCAAGACAGAGCCAGGGTTAGGCTAAATGGAAAGGATCTGGGGGGAAAGCAAAGGAAAAGCTGAACACCAACACCCAGACTGCACGAACAACAAGGTCTCTGAGGAACTACAAAAACACAGGTATTTTCCAGAAGAGCACACCATCTTTTTAAACAACAACAGGAATGCAACAGCTCCTCCTACTCCATCGTTGAGAATCCAACAATTACACCGTTATCAACCCACTAAAGCACATCTGTGGAAACGAAGCTGGGGTTCACCCGAGCAGGAAAGAGGATACTCCTCTTGGCTTTAAAACCCCCGCCTCCGTGACCCCGAAGCGACGTACCTTTCCATAACAGCCAGGCACTCCTTTCTCCACGTGAACCGACTGCCTCGCCGTAGTCTGAAGGTCCCAGAGGTAGCTGTGACTGGGGGAGGCGTCTGTCTCCATTCTGGCTCTTCTATTGGGATAGGAGCGGGTCTCATGCTTAACGTAGCCCCTAAGAATAATAAATACTGTGTTTCCTAGTGGATTAAAAGCCATGCCCACTTTCTCACCCCTGCTGGTGAAAAAAAAAGACAAGACAGATGATGAAACCATTCAAACTAAAAGAAGTAAAGCATTATCAAACACAGACACCTCAAAGAAACACAAAGCCAGCTCGAGTTCCCATCCCCAATCTCCAAGCTGGTGAGGTACCCACTGCCCAGGGAGACTCGAGGGAAAACGTCGTACAGGCAGGGTGAGCTATGCCCCAGCTGGGATTTATTTCGGTTCTGCTGCTACCTCTTCTGCCACAAAATGGGAAATAGCAGGTTTCTATTTAATTGTACAGCAGTCCCAGACAGCAAAATGGAAATTTATACCACGGGTATTGCAATGTGTCTGAAGAGCTGAGTAACCACCTGAAATAGCTCCACCGATAGAAACACGCCCTGTGAGCTGTGCAAACATGGGCTCCCGAGTGCCAGGTCACCTGAAAAAGCCACTGAAAGCAGGTTAACATCACACCTTTTGCTCTTCTGTCCCCCTTTTAGGGATATATTTCCCCTTTCAAGAAGCCTGAGCTGGAAAGCATCAAGCAAGAGACAGGTCTTGGCACGGCGCCTTCAGGAAAGGCCCTTTGAAACTTCCCCCCGAGTAGATTGGATGTGGTGTTGAGGGATCTGGTGTAGGGGAGAACTTGTAGAGTAGGGCTGATGGTTGGACTCGATGATCCCAAGGGTCTCTTCCAACCAAAATGATTCTATGATTCTATGCTATGATTCTTTCCAGAGCAGCCTCGCAGTTAGCAAATCAAGATAAATCAAGGCACACTGGGAGGCCGCTCTTTCCTATCGCCCTTGGTGAGGATGGGAACCCGGTGTAGGATGGGAGTACATAAAAGAGGGTATGTTCTGAAGGACAGTTTTGTGCTTAATGACCTCCCCCAGAGGGAAGAAATAGGGGGTCTTGGGTGTAAAATGATAAAAAGTCAAAAAGTCATATGAAAAGATAAATCACCACCTCTATCCCATACACACAGAGCTCAACTGGAATTCATGCACTGAGCCAGCAGGGATAGGTCCAGGTGAAGTGGGAGGAATACAGGTCTGTGCACACATAAAGGCAGGGCCGAGACAGCAAATCCCTCTGGGCACACAGATTTCCTCAGAATGGGGAGGATTTAATCCTAAAAAGGCACCATGTGGGTGAAACAACACTGCTTGTTTAATTCAAAGCCGAGTAAAAGGGTTAAAGGGAACTGTGAGCTTAACCAACAAACAAATTCCTGGAGTTAAAAAGGAAGAAATCAGCTACTTAGGCTTTGGCTGTGTTCCTTTCCAGAAATGGCTGTTTTCCATACTGCCAGGGGCTTGCACCTGTGTGAGGTGGTGGAGCCCCAAATAATTTGAGAGGTCCCTAGGAAGTGCAGCCCACACTCTCTGCCTTGCACACACAACCGACAGAGGCTCCTCCTGATTCCCAGCCAACGAGGGACACACATCACTCTGGTTTGATGACAAATGAATCCTTTCCCCTATTGCAAATTTACTGGGAAGCTATTCCAAGGGAAGTTCCTTATCGGTTCTTTCTAGGACTTGCACAGTTGAGGGGTCGGGGTCAGTATGGAGTTGCAAAGTTTGAAATACACTTCAAAAACTAAAAAGAACTTTTTAAAAATGATATTTAAAAAAAAAAAAAAGAGGCAAAGGAGAAGAGGACAAGAAATTAGCTTTCCTTGCATCATCTTAGCAATAATCTTTCCCTACCCGAGGGTTTCCTCTCACAGGGAGAGTACAGAAATATCAGAGATGCCTAATGTCAAGGTAAGAGACACAGAGTACTTTGATTAAATTTGCCTCAGATTTTTCAGACAGGGCTTGAAAAAAATCATCTGCATTCAAAGCATAAATCTGCTCCTGATACATTCACTCACTGAATGGAAGATGCTTTTTTGTTTTTCATTTTAGTAGCCTTGCTAGATCAATTCCCCTCTTTCTCTTTTCTGTGGGGCAACATCAATATCAGCAGCAGATAAGGGAGAAGTATGCTGAGAATTCCAAGCAAGTAATTCGGGTTTTGCACACACAGAAATGTCTGAACACACACACATAAGGTGGCCTTGGAGGTATAAGTGGCACAAGGAGTGGACATAAGTGCTGCTGGCATGTTTGATGAGGTAATGATCAAGCTTTCCATCATCCCCTTCAATGAAATGAGCATGTGGGGATCCCATTTATCCTGCTGTACCAAGACTTCATTGCAACCTGCTCGCCACCCAGCTCTACTTCTTCACACCTTAATAAGTTACATCCTAGTTACTAGGTCAGATTCTTTTCACAGACCCCTCAAACAGCGTTTGAGAAGTGAAACTTCTCTCTCTGGAGGAGAATGAGCGGAGCAAACGCCGTGTGAGATCTTCATCTTAGTATATGCATCAAAAAGCACGACGTCTCTAAGGGCTATAGAGGTGAACTGTCTGGGAAGAACTCCTGTGGCAGAGAAAAATGAAAAGCAACGTCTCTCACTACCTGCCAGCGCCGAGGACCTGTTCCAACAACGCCGAGCTCTCTCTGTGCGAGCCAGCACTCCCTCGGCACCGGGGTACGGCCCTGGGGGTGCTGCAGGTGGGCCCTGGGGAGAGGAAGGCAAGAGCCATGCGCTCCAGCGGGAACACAGCTCCGCTTCTACACTCAAAAGTCCTGGTGGCACACGGCCTGCCTTCCCCCAGCACATCCCAAACGCCACCCTGAAAGAAAGAGTCTGGCTCTTAAAAGCATCACGTGCCCTCGGTGACGCCCATTGCGCGGCTCAGAGAGGCCCCTGACACGTCGGGGCGATGCCANGAACAACTTCTTCAGGGTGAGGGAGCACTGGCAGGGGCTGCCCAGGGAGGTGGTGGAGTCTCCTTCTCTGGAGACATTCAGAACCCACCTGGAGGCGTTCCTGTGTGACCTGCTCTGGGTGTTCCTGCTCCAGCAGGGGATTGGACTGGATGAGCCTTCAAGGTCCCTTCCAATCCCTGAGATTCTGGGATTCTGGGATTCCGTGATGCGCAGAATGGCCGGAGCCAGCCTCAGGCCATCTCCCAGAGCCACAGAACCATTCAGGAGGGAGTCCCTGTCGTATATTATACTGATAAGGATGGATTTTCTCTGTAAAAGAGTAAATCACCAACAGCACGTTCCTAGTGCAAGTCTGGTGGGATGTCCAGTCCCTGATGTAGTTCTGTTTCTGTGGCAGGCTTTTCTCTTACAGCTAAAGAAGAAACGCTCTGGGAATAACACAAGAGATGCTACATCTTGATAATCACTACTTTTCTTTTCCCCTTTTATTTCAAGGAGGAAGAGCACGTGGTTTTCTCCAAGGTGACCACAGCTGCCTCCCTATTACAGAAGACAGGCAGAAATAACTATCCAGCCGAAATGGCAGCAGTCTTTCTCCACCTGTAGCTCCAACACATCGTTTCCAGGTGCCAGCTTCACTTTGCAGAGCACAGAGGCAAAAGGCAAGCTCAAGTTACTCCCTCACAAACTTTCCACGTTGCCCAAGAGCCAGTGCCAGCCAAACTAATCAAGCTAACAACTACCAATGTAAAAAGATAATTTATTTATTTTGTTTTAAAACCCATGGGCTCTGAAAAAATCATCAGAAACATTACAGGGCTCCTCACACTCATATACCAGCTTCTGAAACATATACCATTTATCTCCTGCCAAAATGCTCTCAGTCCTCCACAAAACACAAGAGATGTGGTGCCTGTCCAGAAAAAAAAAGCCTGATCTAAATGAAAAGTCTCCCTATTAATTGGATTAAAGGCCTTTCAAACACTAGCATTTAGCACTGACTTCTCCCCTTCAACAAAAAAACTGCCTTTCACCCGACTTGGCAAGTGTTCCCAGAAAAACTTCAAATCCCTAGTACACTGGAATTCACAGCGTTGCTGTTAACTCCATCCCTCCCACCAGGAGAACGCCCTGCAAGACATTTTTGAGCAAGATGATTGCATACAGTAGGAAAAGTGGCTTGGCCGGTAGGTTGGGTTGTTTTCTGATTGATTGTCTCGCATCATTCCAACCTGCTGCTCTCTGAACACCCCCCACCAAAGAGAGGAGAAACGCGGACACCGTCCATGCGGACCAGCAGTCGAACCCAAGCGAGTAACAAACAGCACGTTCAAGAGGTCAAAGCAAACTGGTAAATAACGGATGTGATGGAATTTGTGAGTTCCTTCCCTACAGGAGCAACATCTCCACGGTCTCAAAACTGCCCTAAGGCTCCAGAACACAAAGTTCTTTGGTTAGCAGCTGCTTGTGGATGATTTAAAGCGTGACAGGGCAGCATTACGCATTTGAAAAGTAAAATAAAATCTCCTTTGATGTATTTATAGGTCATCTTTTGTCCCCTACACCTTAGAAACTCCTGGCTGGGTGCAGTATGTAAGCACAGTGAAGGACAGACCCTGCTGTGAAGATGGGCCAATGTTAATGGCATGGCCTTCAATGAGGCCACGTGCCAGGTCCTGCCCTTGGGCCACACCAACCCCATGGATGGCT
>VZTM01000865.1:113161-129844 GCA_013400555.1 Jacana jacana | reverse complement strand
GGTGTTCCTGCTCTGGCAGGGGGATTGGACTAGATGATTTTTCAAGGTCCCTTCCAATCCCTGACGTGATTCTGTGATTTCACAGCAGCCCAGACCCAATGGTGGCACCCAGTAACTTTGCTGACCTCCAGCATTCCAGCTGGGAATTAAGGCTTCTCGGTGATCCCTGCTCCATTGCCAGCACATCAAAATCCTTGGCATTTTTATTCTTTAAAGCCATTTTCTAGATGCTCAGCAGAAAGGACAGGCTCAGCTGCGGCCTTGGACCCACCCAAGGTTAAACTAAAATATTCTCAGGCCAACTGACAGCTGGAGCCTCTTGATTTTCAGCTTCCACACCAACACACCAAGTTTTGGGGCTCAGTTTTCACTGGAATTCTTCATAATAGAACTCTGGATATTGAAGCCAAGTTCACATTAGAGAGCCTGAGTTTTAGATTCCTTAATACAATTACACAGTTAATTTAATCACACCATTGTTTAAAGGAAATTAGACGTAAATATTTTGATCTTTATGATAAAACTGCTACACAGAAAAAAAACAAACTGTGGTCAAACAAAATCTATGGAGAAGAACAATGCAAGGAAATTAATTCAACTGTGATTTTGCAGATTGCTGGTTAGTTAAAGATAATGAGGATCTTTACTTCTCTTTTCATATTTAAGATCTATTTTGAGATTTGGAGAAGCAGCAGGGATTTGAGAGCCACATCTCCAACTTATCTCACCATAGCTACCCACGTCCCATCCAGGAAACCTGAGATCTGACCCAAAGCCCTCTGAAGTGATCCCAAAGCTTCTCTCCACCAAACTGCATCATTTTTGACCCAACTTTGTATTACTCAGCCACTTCTGTCTGTTCATTCTGGAGAGCCTCGGCATATATTTCACGATAGCTGACTACAGCTTCACTGATTGCTTCCAATTCCCAGCACTGGCTACTGGTGAGAGGATGGGGCAGGTACCCACGAGTGAGGAGCTGGACAGATGAGTCAGATTTGTTCCTACCCTCCTAAAATATAACCTGGTCAGAGGGAACACCTCTACTCAGGTGCACCTGGTCAGAGGGTACACCAAACCACGAAGTGGCTGATCAGTGGTAATAAAACTCAAGAGACAAAAGGCTTTTTTTTGCCCATAAATAAGACAGCAGGAGATGTTTAGGCGGTATTTCTTTACCAGGATTTGTCTTCTCAAGCTGGTACCATCTGTAAAATGCCCTTTTCTTTTGTTCACTCAGGTCCGACCCCTGCTGCAACAGCCAGTGGGAGATCCGGCTCTGACTGATACCTGTAAAAAAACATACCAAAATGAAATTAAAAACCCCACCAAACCAAAATAATAATTAAAAAAAAAAAAAGAGAGAGAAAAACTTGGTCCTTTTAAAACCATTCTGAAGGGGTTTATATACTGATAAAAGGCGTTGTCTTACAAACCCCAGGAATTTATAGTGTTTCCATCCCAGGAAAAGCAGAGCTCCAGCTTCTCCCCCCATCACTAACGTGTTTAACTTCTCCCTGGCGTTATCTGCAGCCTTACTGAAGGCACCTCCTGGCACCAGCACAACCAACCTACAGGCAAACAGGGCACAAACTGGGAAGCCAAATCTACCGCTGACTTGAGCTGTCTGCAACCTCCCCGACTCTTAAATTTCTTCATCTGTGAAATGGGAACGAGTCCCTTCCCGCTATTGTATGTAAATAAGCATAGTTAGGAAATTGTTTTCATTCAATGCCTGAATAAAAAGGGGAGATAAGCATCGAAACAGCTTATGTGATATAGATCAAAATCAGCCCTGAACCATCTGCAGGTGTAAGAACAGCCAGCAAACAAACCAGGAAGGGTTGGTGTCCGTCAGCAAAGCCCGACTCAAGCTCCGGGTGACAAGGCAAAAATGGGACAAGAAGTTGCAGAGTTCCTAAAGCAAGAATTCTAAGAAAACAGTAGAAGAGGGGAAACCCCCTAGAAGTTAACCCAATAGTCTCTGAAGCACAACACTGAACGAAGGACCAATGCAGAGAGGGAAAACAAGCTGCTGTAAGGAATGAAAGAAAATAAAGGAAGGGATTTGAAAGTGCACGAGGAGGTGAACTGTAGCTTCATTTAAAAATCTAAGAAACCTATAAAGCTTGCTGAATAACTGCAGCTGTTAAAGATAATGAGGAGCTTCACTCATAGATTTAGATCTCTTTTGAGATTTGGAGAAGCAGGTGGGATTTGAGAGACACATCTCCACCTTATCCCTGTTACTATCACCATCCCACCCAGGAGCTTGAGGTCCAAAGGTGGGAGGGCTCCCTGTGCTCTCCACAAGGCTCTTCAGCCACCAGAAAGGGTTAACAACATCCAAACTCACCTGAGAAGGGAAGTTTTAGGAGGTGCTGGGAGTAACAATATACTGCCCAGCACCACCTGTGCCACCACCTGCTCGGCAATAACACCCAGGCAGGTACAAGGCTGGGTTTCACACGGAAACCAAACTACCTCTCCCCTCCTGAGAGGCATCAAGGTTTTATAAGATCTCATAATCATATTTAAGGCATGAAAAACAGCCCTCTGTAGTTTGCTGCTTTTTGGTTTTGCATTTAACACTGAAACTGGTTAACTTCAGAATGATTAAACCCAACTCTCAGGTGTCATAGTCAGGAGGGTTTACTCCAACCAGATTTTTAAAATCACAGGGTTTAAAATCATTAAATCATAGAAGGGTTAAGAGTTGGAAGCGACCTTAAAGAGCACCCAGTTCCAGCCTCCCTACCCTGGGCAGGGACACCTCCCACCAGACCAGGTTGTTCAAAGCCCCCTCCAACCTGGCCTTGAACCCCTCCAGGAATGGGGCAGCCACAGCTTCTCGGGGCAACCTGGGCCAGACTCTCACCACTCTCACCCCAAAGAAGTTCTTCCCCACATAGAATCATTTAGGTTGGAAGAGACCCTTGGGATCATCAAGTCATCTCAGCTCCATCTCCCTTCTTTCAGGGTCAAACCCTTCCCCTCATCCTGTGGCATCCACAGCTTCCCTGGGCAATCTGTTCCAGTGCCTCACCACCCAGTTTATGCTCTTAACTGTTCTTCCTTAGGCAGAATTCCAGAGTCTATGAAGTTTTAGTTGTCCTGGGGAAAAGGGATAGGTGTGTTTGGTTTCAGGTAGAGAAGCTTAAAGCGATTCAGCAGAGCTCAGCCCACAGAACATACCCGGGTTTGGTTTAGCTTCTCCTGCATCTACTGAACCTCTTAATGCCCATTGCCAGAGACTCCTTTGCCCAACTACTGGAAGAGTCCAGGAACAGCTGGGGCAGTCAAGAGCTGACTATCCCCAGGACTCGTATTGGAATATCTAATTGTGTTTATGCTTCTAGGGAAGTGGAACTACTCAACTGAAACACAAACCGTAGCAGATTCTGCCAATATAAATCAAGTTACTGTGGAATCATAGAATCATAGAAACACAAGGTTGGAAAGGACCTACAAGATCATCTAGTCCAACCATCCTCCTGTCACCAGCACTACCCACTAAGCTACTAAATCATGCCTTGTAGCACCCCATCCAGATGCTTCTTGAACACCACCAGGGAGGGTGATTCCACCACCTCCCTGGGCAGAACATCCCAGTGCCTGAGCACTCTTGGGGAGACAAAGTTTTTCCTGACATCACATCTAAATCTCCCCTGGTGCAACTTGTGGCCATTCCCTCCAGTCCTGTCATGAGTTCTCTGGGAGAAGAGGCCAACCCCCTCCTCTTCACAACCTACTTTCAGGAAGCTGCAGAGTGCCATGAGGTCTCCCCTCAGCCTCCTCTTCTCCAGACTAAACAATCCCAGCTCCTTCAGCCATTCCTCATAAGACTTGTGCTCCAGACCCCTCACCAGCTTTGTTGCCCTTCTCTGGACACGTTCCAGGGTCCTGGATGTCTTTCTTGTAGCGAGAGGCCCAAAACTGAACACAGCCCTTGAGGTGCAGCCTCACCAGAAAGCCACAAGCTCATACTAAAAGGAGTCACTTTAAGTAGAGAAAACTCTCCAGCCCAAAGCAAAGCTTCGGTCCAACTGAACCCATGCAATCTGGATACCTGATTCTCAAGGAAAAGACCTAGTTTTGAAAATTTGCAGCTTCTCATCTACTATCATGATTGATAAAAGCCATTTCTGTGACACAGGGCTACGGGACACAAACGTGTCTCACTGCTTTTGGCTGCATGGCTCCTGTTAATCAATGGGTAACAGCACCATCAATTCACTTGTTTACTACAGTCCACTTACCCTTATTGCAGGGAATTAGTGTTTGTTGAGTGTTTGGATAGCACCGTTAAGATATAATTGCAAAGCATTATTAGATAAAAACTATAAATAGAGATTAAGTATCTTCCACAAGAGTTGTATAGTGGAAAATCCAAATTCTGCTCAAGAGGCTGCCCGATACTGTCACGAAGCGGTAGAGATGTCACCCACTTCAGACAATGTGCTGGAGACAAAGCAGAGGAGCAGGAGCCAAAGGCTTCCCGCTGTGTATGGCCGTGTCCACATTTGAGGACTCACTGTGAGTCCTCACCGTTTCTGAAGTCACTTCTGCAAAATGGGGCTTCGTAAGGGACAGCGAGAGATGTACAGATTCACTGATAAATTCCAGGCCCATCGTTGCTTGGCCACAGCATCTCACGAATGGCACTGCAGTCCATGGCATTTTTTTTGCACTAGATCATAGAATCATAGAATCATTTAGGTTGGAAGAGACCCTTGGGACCATCAAGTCCAACCATCAGCTCTACTCTACAAGTTCTCCCCTACACCACATCCCTCAACACCACATCCAATCTACTCTGAAACACAGTCAGGGATGGGGACTCCACCACCTCCCTGGGCAGCTGATTCCACTGACTGACCACTCTCTCTGGGAAAAACTTTTTCCTCATGGCCAGCCTAACCCTACCCTGCTGCAGCTTGCAGCCATTCCCTCTCCTTCTATCGCTCATTGCCCGTGAGAAGAGACCAGCACCAACCTCTCTGCAATGCCCTTTCAAGCAGTTGGAGAGAGGGATGAGGTCTCCCCTCAGCCTCCTCTTCCTCAAACTAAACANGCATGAGGCAGGACTCTACCACATAAAAGCCCAGGGCCCATTTTGTTCTTTGGCCATTTTGCTCTTTGGCCAGCAGATCTCCACAGCGGTGCCAGAAACCCAGGTAATGTGTCAGGTATGGCTTAGGCAGCCGATCTTGCTTTTGGCTGCAGGAAAGCAGTAGATGACCTCAAGAAGCCTCTTTACCTCCCTTCGCCCATCATTCTCTTCTGGTTTTTATGTTCTTCTCTCCTTGTGTCAGAGATCTGTGGTAAGAGCTGAGCTTCTTAAAGGCTTCCTCTACCTATACCTCACCTCCTCTTTTTGTTTTTAAGATAGAAATTATCTTTCATCTGTGTATCAACTCCATTTCCATTTAGAGGCCCCAAAACTGTGTATTCCAACAGCCAGACTGATTCAAGGTCATGTGCAAAGTCAGTAGCAGAAGAACTGACTCAGGATCTCCCAGATCCCAGTGCAGTGTCTTAATCACAAGCCCAACCTTCATGGAATCAGGAAATTGTCCGAGTCTGAAGGGACCTCTAGAGCTCATCCAGCCCAACTCCCTGCTAAAGCAGGGCTGCCCAGAGCACATCACTCAGGGCTGCATCCAGGCAGGGCTGGAAGGTCTCCAGAGAAGGGGACTCCACACCCTCCCTGAGCAGCCTCTGACACCCTCTGACACCCTCACCCCAAACAAGTTCCTCCTCATATTAGAATATTGACCATGTTCCAGCTTGTACCCATTGCCCCTTGTCCTGTTCCTGGGAACCACTGAGAAGAGTCTGGCTCCATCCTCCTTCAGCCCACCCTTCAGATCCTTGTGAGCATGAAGAAGGTCTCCCCTCAGCCTTCTCTTCTCCAGCCTAAAGAGTCCCAGCTCGTTAGCCTTTCCTCCTCAGGGAGATGCTCCAATCTCTCCATCGTCTTTGTTGCTCTATGCTGGACTCTCTTCAGCAGTTCCCTGTCTCTCTTGAACTGGGGAGCCCAGAACTGGATGCAGTGTTCCAGTTGTGGCCTTCCCACTTTTCAATTAAAAAAAAACACCAACAAATTGTCACATCAGAGTTTCTTGCATCTCAAGTGGGTTGTAGAGAGTTGCCCCACGGGGACAGTGACAGTGCCTAGTTCCACCACTGGTACCACCCTGTCACATCTTCTATAATCCCGCTCCTTTTGGAAATTGCACTGGCAGGAGGAAAGAAATCATCCTGCTGCCAGAAGCAGATTAATGAAATACGTTCTCCAGAGCACTGAAAATCCAGCTGCCTTGAGGAAACTCGCTCTCAAACTACATCACGGACCTCAAGGAAGACTGCCATCCTCTGGGCCCAGCACCAGCAGGGACACCAGCACACTGCCACGAGCACCACCAGTCATCTCACAGAAAGCAGCGAAGAAAGAGGTGACAATCTCAAAGGACTAGAGCCATTCAGACGCTGACTTCTCGTGTCACACGTCACTCCTTCCCGCAGCAGGTCACACCTCCTAATTACAAACAAAATGGAGATGACAGCACATTCATGCTCTTCTGGCCAGTCCCACTCTCTCCTACATAAATTATTTGGGGGGGGAAAGTTTCCCTTTCAAGTACATAAAAGAAATGGCAAAACGCAGCATCAAGAGAAGGCGACTGGTATCTGCCCTGCAAATCTGCTCCTCACCCTCACAACTGCTGCTCCTCAGGTCTTTGGGAGCTGCTTTTCACCTTCACATAGATTTGTTCAGCGACTCTACTTTGCATTTCTTTAATGTCTCTTTCAGGCAAGATTTTTGGAAGCACCTGGAACACGTCAGATCTGGAGAAGAAAGTGACTGACTGGCTTTTAATTCTTCAGTTTGTAAGCAAAGTCCTAGATTCCCATCCTACGTGCTCGCAAAGGACAGCTATCAATTTAGGAGATTAGCAAAGCTTGTTTACAGAAAACCTGCCAAGATCAAGATCACAGAAAAACAAACCTTCCCCTGTGTTGTCATGAGTATTTTAAACTGAAAAAAAAAAAAAGGCAGGAAAAAACCCTATTTCAAAACCCAGGCTCTTGCCGCTGCAGACGATCAGTCATTCAGCGATTTTCTGAATTCTCCTCACAATGGAACTGGTTAAGTTCTGCTTTGTTTGTATTTGCATCTGCTCTGCATCCCCCTGGGTGGGCTGGGAACCTTGAGGGATTTAATTTATGGTGGAGCAGGGCTTCAAGGCTGCCCGTGTCCCTGCGGGGAGCTGCGTGGTCGGCGTCTCCTGAAGCCCGGGATCTCCTGTCGATTAAGACAGGGACGGGCCTGCACTGTCCAAGCCAAATGAGGGGGAAGGTCATTGGAACAGCAGTTTGAAAAGCTCCAGTTTTCATGGGTTTGTTGGTTTTATGCATTTTTGTGGGTTTTATGTGGGTTTTATGCATTTTATTCTGCATTTTAATTGGTTTTGGGTTTATGGCACTAGCCTAAGAGCTGGGCAATCCCAACTCCAACCCCTGCGCTGCCACAGGCTGCTTCCACTGTGACCTCAGGAAAATAAGTAGGGGTTTTCTTTCCTTCCTTCACTCCCTACGTGTAAAAAATGGAAAAGGTGATAGATCCAAACCTGGCAGAGGCATCATCCATCACAGCATTTCCTCTGGCTGCCTCTCTGCATCCTCCTCCCTCTCCCTTTACTGTCCCACACAGCGGAAAGAGGTCGGTTTCTGGAAACTCTTCCCTTTCCCTCCATCTCCATCTGGGAGCTCAGAGACACCATCTCTTAACAAGTCTCTCTATCCTTTGCCTTCCCACCCTGACTGCCTCGTTATCCAGCTACAATTTTGGTGGCAAATGGAGGTAAATGGCAGCCCACGACTTCAGATTGTTGCGGATAAGAATTCGGCATCTCACCCGCCACACGCGGGGCTAAACACCTACCCCCGAGTAAGCTGAGCCAGGGGAAAAGGAGCTTCAAATAACAAGATAGGAAATTCAGCAGGAACTATTATTAGCTCCTGTTTATACTGTCATTTTTCTTATCAGTAGGAGATTATTTATACAGAGCCCAACCCAAGTGCTTCTTGTTTATCTTATTACAGACACCATTAAAAAAGTTTCTATAAAAAGCAGCTCCTCTATTTAGGACCAGCACTAAGAAGTGTTATGCTGGGGTTTTGCCTCTTATCAATCATTCCTTTACTTTCCAGCCACCATTGACTCCTCTGTTACTATTCTCCAGTCTGCCCTCTCCTCTCAGTAAACAAGGCAGCGCTGTAGAACTTCTTCCAGGTTTAATTTTCCCCATCAGATCCATTATCTAAATGACTTTTAAAGTCCAAGAGAGCCTAAAAACCTGTTTTACCATTTTTTTCTACAGCTGACTCAAACTTTTAGCTCCGTGTTCCGCTCTTGCACATCCTCCCTCTCCATCACTTCCCTTTCCCTTGCGCTGCCCCAGAGGAAAAACAAAAGGAAAAGCCATTTACTGTGGCATCCTGCACACACAGGGCTGCCCCACGTGTGTTGGAGGACTGTGGCCCACGGGGGAAGGCGTACTCTTCCACTGCACTCCAATATTGGAACCAAGAGGAGAAAAAGGAGAAAGACATTTGGGGATCAAATCCTAAGCAGCTCGAAGAATTAGTGAAATAATGTAAAATGGGGAGCTTGAAGGGACAGAAGTTGCAGTGGAGGTTCCTGCACCAGGGACAGAGCTCGAGAGAAGGTACAGAATGGGGACAGAAACAGTCACAGAATCACAGAATCTCAGGGATTGGAAGGGACCTTGAAAGCTCCTCCAGTCCCATCCCCTGCTGGAGCAGGAACACCCAGAGCAGGTCACACAGGAACACCTCCAGGCGGGTTTGGGATGTCTCCAGAGAAGGAGACTCCACCACCTCCCTGGGCAGACCCTGCCAGTGGTCCCTCGCCCTCACCATGAAGAAGTTTTTTCTCTTATTCAAGTGGAACCTCCTCTGTTCCAGCTTGCACCTATTGCCCCTTGTCCTGTCATTGGATGTCACTGAGAAGAGCCTGGCTCCATCCTCCTGACACTCACCCTTTACAGATTTATAAACACTAATGAGGTCACCCCTCAGTCTCCTCTTCTCCAAGCTCAAGAGACCCAACTCCCTCAGCCTTTCCTCCTATGGGAGATGCTCCACTCCCTTCATCATCTTGGTAGCTTCCAATCCCTGAGATTCTGAGATTCTGTGATACGAGAGGCCACGGGTTATATTTAAAATGAATCAGCTCCTGTAGACCTTTCCACTGAGCAGATGGAGGATGACACAGCTCAACTGCAAAGGGTGGCAGGAGGAAAAGGCTGGTACCACCCAGTGCAGCGCAAGCCTTGCAGCTCTCTCTGCTTGAGAAACAGCACCACGTGCAAAATGTCACTTTCTTTTCTTCTTTCAAAGGTCCACGGGGACACTGCTGGGTCAGCTGCAAAAGGACATAACCATTTAACCTTTGTTTCTACCTGGTTTCCCATTGATTTGGCTTGAAAACAAGGTATTATCACAGTGTCGTCAGTTCAGTCTCTGCTCTGTCCCCCTGACTGGCTAGGGAGAGACACCCAGTAGTATCTTCTCCGCTCACTGGGGGTATTCTGGACTCCCCCCAAGTTACACAGCAGGGTCCAGTGGGATCTTGAGACTGGTCAAGAGTGTGAGAGTGGTCTTGGGTTTGCTACAGTCTGCCTGCTGGGGTGATACTGTGACGTGCACTCAGACACCTGGCTAACTATAATTAAAGCAGTTCCTTGTACTGGTAGAGACTCTTCCTTAGCCTTGGAGTGATGATTCTGATCCAATGGCCCTGGATGCAACAGTCCCACTGATCAAAAAATAAGAAAATAACAAACAAATGCTGGCCTGTTTTGGAAAGATGCTTTTTCTGCAACTTTTTCCCCTTCTCTTGAAGGGGAAGGCAGTTTGACTTGCTGGTAGATGTGAAGGCTGTTATACAGAGGTTAATTCAGAGATGGGTTATTACAGGACTATATTCAGGCAAGGACTGCACAAAAGTAGGGGATAATCCACCATCTACCATGACTTCAGAGTTCAGGTTCAACGTAAGCAACTGAACTTAGAATTTCCTCTTTGAAGAACCAGCCCTAACATCTGATAAAGCTAATTACATCCCCAGAGTTCTACAAAGTGTTAATCTCATGATTTTTACAGATGAAATTGAAACCAGAGAAAGACAAGTAATTTTGCCCCAAGATCACAGAGAAAAGTTGAATCCCTGTCTCCACGACTCAAATACCCGGTTCTGCCCACCTACCTCAGCTGCCACATGTCTGCAAACCCATACACCGTCACAGATTCACTCAGGGTGGAAGAGACCCTTGGGATCATGGAGTCCAACCCTCAGCCCTACTCTGCAAAGTTCTCCCCTACACCAGATCCCCCAACACCACATCTAAACGACATCTCCCAGGCAGATGGGTTCTTCTGACATTTCAAAGACTAGAAATATCATAAAAGAACAACCTCTTCCTTCCTGCTGGTTTGGCATTCCTAGTCAGCAAGGAACCTTAAAAACCATCTATTTCAAGCTCTTTATTCCAGCTTGCATTTGAAAACGAATAAATGTTATGGGTATAACATGGGATGGAGCCATTTGAATTTTATCATCCAGTCTTCAACCGAAATAGGCTGTTCCAGACAAGCAGCATGAGCCTGGAAAGGGCAACTAAGAGCATCCCACCCCGTGGAGAAGCAGTAAGACTTCATTAATCTTTGTGTAAAGCTCTGGAAACACCCCCAAGGAAGAAGTGGTATCACTGCAGTCTGTCCACTTGTCCTGAACGTGAAAGAGAGAAGGGACAGGGCAGAGGGTAGAAGAAGAACTACTTCTCCTTCTAGGTAAAGTCTGAGCTAACGTGGTCACCCCTCAACCTCACACCTGATTTTCATTAATCATGACTCAAGCCACTGAAAAACTTCATCATAACCTGCCTCCTGGCTGTAGTGATACCAGTTAGAGCTGTGTCTCCTCACTTTTCATAGGCATTTGGGAACAGAAACACCTATTCCCTCCCCACACACAGAGATGCAGATATGCACCTATTTGCCGCGCTCAATGAACAATTTAAGAATTAAGGAAAAGTGTTTTCGTTTTAAAAAGAACTTGGGACTTCTTATAATGCTGTAAAATAAAAATCTGCTAGCACAAGCCACCAAAAAGAAGAAAAAAAAAAAAGGATTTTTAAAAAAAAGAAAAAGTGATTCACTGGGGAAGTTCCATGACGTGCGGGACAATGGGTCTTAAATCAAAGGCATACATTATCATGACTAAGCTGACAGATCTGCACTGCAATGCAGAAAGCCAAGCAATATTCCAACATCTGCCCCGTGCACAGACAGGCAGTTCCACCCAGTTTCCCCCAAAAACGAAGCAAAAGAAGGGCTCCCCGAGCTCTTACCTGTTACCTGTGCAACAACTGCTTGGGAGATTCTCCGATTGGCTAGGAAGGCTTTGATTTCCTCCTTTATCACACTGCTGTCCCTCCTACCAAAACAAAACAAAACAAAACAAAGCAAAAAAACCCACAAAAGAGCAAACAAAAAGGATGGACAGACCAAAGTGTACTTTGAAGATGCAAAACGGCTTCATTTCCTTTATTGAAGGGGACGGGGAGCGGGGAAGGCAGGCATGAAAACCGTGCAGTGGACACTTCTTTGAACAAGTGTCACGTCTGATCAGAGCAGCCTCGCAGCAGAAGGGATGACTCATGTCCTATATAATTCATAGGAGGTGCAGCACTGCCATATGGAATGTACAAAGTTTCATTACACTGGGATGAATAAATCTCTCGCGCCGGCATAAAAACCTCAGCCATAAAAATGAGGCACAAAAATAAGATAAAAAACCAGCGAGGAGGGCAGGGTCTGCACAGTTAGTTACACAACTGGAAGTACATACACACACCTCCTCTGACCTCTCCAGGAAAAGACCCAAAGGAGAAAAGATTTGGCAATCTCTGTGTGTGTGTGTGTATTCCGTCCCCCCCTTCCTTCGTCCACCGCCTGCGCTGAATGAATGAGTGCTGGTTATTTACAGCCTTGGTGTGCTGCTTTTGTTTCCAAGGTGTGCAAAGATAGTTCTGAAGGGACTAAGACTGTGCTAAAAAGTAAATAATTTTGCTAAAAATTAAGTAGTTTGGAGGTTGCACAGGGCCCATGATATGCAGCAAATTTCCATTGCAGTAAACGCCCGCTTCTCCCTCTTCTTCCTCTCTCCCTCTTCTTCCTCCCTCCCTGCCTGAGAAGGGCAGACAATTAAACCCAGGCTTCATTAGGTTTGATTACTTGGTAATTTCCCTTCCCTGCTTCTGCCCCAGCAGCATTCAAGGCAGAGTCAAGCTTGCAAATGTAAATGCAAAGTAAATGCTATGTTGGGGGTTCGTTTTTCTCTCTGTACCCAAGACTCACCCTCCACGTGCCTGCAAATAAAAGCAGCTTCAGTTTAAGTAAGACTCATGGCACAGGAACCCCAAACCCAAAGGAATGCTGAAGCTTCAGCAAGGGGCACTCCTGCATCCTGCTGTACTCGTCCCATTATCTTCCACCCCGCAGTACATGAGGCTGATTGGCTTTTCCTACCGCTCACTTCTCCCCTAAAAGCCACACCTTTACCCTAAATCTCCAAACTCCTGCCCATATATTTTCACCCTGGAGCTTATGGACCCTCTAGTTCTCTCACAAGTACTTTTTAGGGGAAAGAAAACCCAAAGACATTATGACCAAAACTGTTTAGAGACATTTGGCCTTTCCTTTGATTTCTTTTTGCTGTCGAGCACACTGACTCTGACCTTCATCCTCAGCGCTATCATCCCCTCCTTTAATCTTTGCCATCCTGCTGAAAAGGAAGCAGCCAAAAGTAAAGGAAGGTTGGTTTGGGAAAAAAAACAACCACAAACCCAACCACCCAAGAGCTCTCACTGAAGATTTCTGCTTCTTCTTTATTATTTGGATTTTCCTGTGCAAATCCCAGAAAGCATCAGCCCCTGCCACACACTATGAGCAGACCATACCCGTGCTCTCCAGATCCCACTGGAAAGCAATAACCAAGCAGATTCCCTCCCTCTCCTGTCCATGGGAGGGAATACAACCAGTGGGAAGCAGTGGAGGAGGACTCATGTGATTTGACACTGGGAATTCTTCTGCAAGAGCAGGGTGGAAATTTAACGCAGGCACGGATCTCAATTTTTGGTACACACAGGAAAAAGGTATTTCACCAGTAAAGCAGCCCATGGGATACCCACACAAGGCTGGGGGTCACCTACACAAGACTAAGAGGCAGGTGAGAGGTACTGGGATGGTGACCATTAGGGAACTAGAAGGGGAATAGCTTTTTAATGCACCTCCCGCTTTCTTGGGAAGACCTAGCACCGCTAGAGCAGTCCTCCAACCTAGAGCCTTCTTCTGAGGGACTTCCCACTCCGACTTTCCAAACCTTTTACAAAGACTTCTACTAACCTCATCAGTTCCTCCACTTTGTCATCAATGTCCAAGTCCTCTTCAGAAGCTTCAAAACTGTAGGACCTTTGAGCCAAGCTGTTTGCAAGCGGGTAGCGGGTAGGTGACATCTTCCCGTTGAAGGCAGACAACCTCTCGTTACTCTCCCTCCCGTTCTGATTAGTAGTGCAAGGCTGTGGGGAGGTGTCGTAACTGTTGCTCGGGGATGGGGACATCCCAGAATGCTGGGTCTGTGTTGAAGCTGTGGCTGTAGAGGAAGATGCTGGGACATTGTTGGTACTGTTGCTGTAGGAACCACCTCCGTAGCTAGACCTTCTTCCAAATTTGTCACTATGCTCTTGATCAAGACGATCCAAGGTTTCCAGCGCGTGGAGGATCTCATGTCTGGTCATTCCTGTACGTCTCAGGCGCTGAAGCAGGTCTATCTGCTCTATGGTAAATCTTGGTTCGTCTGTGTAGTGAGACATGGTTTCCAGCAGACTGAAAACAAGGTAAAAAGGCAAAAAGCAAATACTTCAGTTCAGTAGTTCCCTGTGGTAGATGGAAAGTACCTGACACGCAGGAAAGCTCAATTTTGGTCCAACTCTAAGTCACAACGTGACAGAGACGGCGGCCCAACAGTCCACCTCCAAACAAGCCCAACAGCAACCTCCCATGAACACAAGTGGCAGAAGGACTTGTTCTCTTTGAAGTGTTTAAATACAATTTCTCTCTTCTACTGGCATTCCCTACACCTTCCTCAATAAACCTGCAGTTACTACCCTTTTGCTTTTGATAGAGCAGCTCGAGAGAATAGTTGCTCAGTAATTAGGGTGCAAGTGCATTTCAGACAAAATCTTGCCCATTGCCAGGTACCCACCAGACACAAATCCCATATTCCAAAACTGTTAGGCTGAGACCAGAGCTTGAGTTTTTCTGGAGAAGTTTTACCCAGTTACAACATGAGAGTTACGAATCACAACTCTTTTGAATCTTAGGTTTGAAGAGTTCAAGCTGCCCTGACTTTTTTTGTTGCTACCTTGAAAAAAAAACAAGAAAACCAAAAGAGAAGATAAAAACACACTTAGCGGAAACTCTAGTGGCCTGTGGGACCAAAGTGGGCTTGACTGAAGTCCCATTTCTGAAGTGAGCAACTTTTGAACCTGGAATGTTGTAACAGATCTCCTGCCCTAACAAGGAAAAGTGCAGCACATCCAATTACTACTGAGCTTTCATTTAAAGAAATAAATCCGCAGCCTTTTCCCCTCCAAAGGCAGGTTTCTCCTCTAACTCAATCATCATGGTGGCTCATCAAAAACATTTTTAACTCCTAAACTTCCCAAGGTACCAGAACAATGAGCATCCTATGTTTTTCCTGCAAAGACCAGAACTAAAAAAAAAAATATTAGAATATCCCAATGTGCTTCCTTAATCTCCTTCCCTTCCTAAGTCTCCTCACCACAGATCCAAATAGCACACAAATAACAAGATCACCTCCTTCAGAACACAAGAATTTGAGAAGAAGGGCTGGCAGCTGGAGGGCAGAGAGAAATTGGCAAGGAGATCAAAGCATTTTCCATCCCTCTTGTCAATGTTCTTACAAGTCAAGGGTTTATTACAATTCCTACAGGAGAGCAGGGTGAAGAGATCACTCAAACTCCAGGAGACATGACTGAGCTAATGTGCAATCCCTACAAGCGAGAGCAGACAAACAGCAGCCTCAGGAAAGTCAAGTGAGAATTCCAAGGTCCTTATGAAAACCAGGAGAGGGTTGAGAGCTGTCACAATTAGGCTAGACCTGCCAGGGACAGGCCTGCCCATTTCTCTCCACAGATTTTGAAGATCACTCCTCATTTCCATCTCTGCACTGGCACAGAGAAGTCCCCAACAGGAGCCAGGGAGCGACAGAACTCCCTCCATAGCTGTGCTTAGGCTTTTGTGAGACACATGAATCACAGAAAGGAAATCAAGGCTTTGGGGGCGTAGCGAGGGATCTCTTCAGGGAGTAACAGAGAATCATAGAACCATCTAGATTGGAAGAGACCTTTCAGATCATCGACTTCAACCATCAGCCCAACACTGACCAAACCACCACCACTAACCCATGTCCCTCAGCACCACGTCTGCCCAGCTTTTAAATATCTCCTGGGATGGTGACTCCATCACAGCTCTGGGCAGCCTCTGCCGAGGCTTCACAACCCTTTCTGCAAAGAAATTTTTCCTCATATCCATCCTAAACCTCCCCTGACACAACCTGAGGCTGTTTCCTCTTGTCCCATTACCTGTTTCCTGGGAAAACAGACTGACACACACACCCCCCAGCTACACCCTCCTCTCAGGGAGTTGGAGAGAGCGAGAAGGTCTCCCCTCAGCCTCCTTTTCTCCAGGCTGAACACCCCCAGCTCCCTCAGCCTCTCCTCACAAGACTTGTGCTCCAGAGCCTTCACCAGCTTTGCTGCCCTTCTCTGGACACACTCCAGCACCTCAAGGTCTTTCTTGCTGTGAGGAGGTCAAGACTGGACCCAGAACTTAAGGTGGGGTCTCACCAGTGCCCACCAAAGCGGGACCATCACTGCCCCAAGTCCTGCTGGCCACACTATTGCTGATACAGGCCAGGATGCTGGTGGCCTTTTTGGCCATGCTGCTGGCTCATATTCAGTTGGCTGTCAACCAACAACCCGGTTGGTTGTCAACAAACCAGGTCCTTTTCCACCCAGCGGCTCCAGGCACTCATCCCCAAGCCTATAGCACTGCATGGGGTTGGTGTGACCCAAGTGCAGGACCCAGCACTTGGCCTTGTTGAGCCACACACCATTGGCCTTGGCCCATCCATCCAGCCTGTCCAGACCCCTCTGTACAGCCATCCTACCCTCCAGCAGGTCAACACTCCTGCCTAACATCTCACAACACAGACCTGACCAGGCAACAGGACCAAGTCTGCCCTTGCTTGAGGGTAAGCCATATCAATACTAGTAAATTAAACAGTGCCCAGGAAGAGGCACTGTTGCATCTACACATAGTCATCTGCAGCACTATTAAAGCACCATAACTGTCTTTGGCACGGGTTTGGGACAAACTAGTGCACTCCTGACCAACTCACAGAATATTTTCCTGATTTTTCATGGAACTCGATGCTAAGAGTGTCTGGAGTATAGACGTGGTCAAGTGGCCCTGGAGCTGAAGAACAGCACTGAGAACAGACTTAGA
>VZTM01000865.1:102639-112893 GCA_013400555.1 Jacana jacana | reverse complement strand
GCCTCCTCTTCCTCACACTAAACAATCAGTAGAGCTGTAGCTGCAATGTAGCCGTAGACACGGTGCTACAAAGCCAGGATGCACAGAAATGAGTAGATGCTCCTAACTTTGCCTTCACCGAGCAGATATTGGTGCCTTTTCACTGTTTCAAACTGTGTGTGTGGGAGAAGCAGGAGGACAACGCAAGGGGATGACTCCCATCCAAGAAAATGACTGTGTGAGAAGACAGACTGACTACAGCCACATAAGTGCTCGAGTCCAACAGGAATGTGCTGTCCTCTGGACAATTGATTGCTGAAAACGTACAAGTCATTTTAAATTTTAAAAGACAAGCACCCAGACTATTCTACTAAAAGGAGGGCGCAGCCGCCAGCGCAGCAGCAGGCTAGTGACTGACTGGAATTGTAACTACTGAAATTTGGAAGTCACATCTCGGACCGAGATGGTCAGAGCTCGATAAAGAGGGTTCAGAAAAGGACACGGTGTTCTAGGCCTGGCCTCCTGTAACGGCCCGAAAGGTCCCCCCCATCAGCTCCGAGCAGGGGGGTTTCACACAGGAAATCTCATCTTGAACATCTGGCCTTGGGGTGGTTTTCACTAGAGAGGCCAATTTGCCTTTCCCTAGAGACAAACCCATTTTTGATGTTTCTTACTCAGATTTCTGACAGCACTAGCTCCTGGGTCCTTTCCCTGTCAACACCAAGTTCCAAGTGCTCAAGTACTTTGTCAAACTGGAGAATCTAATGAACCAGAACCTCCAGCCAGAGTTACCTCTACTCAAAATTCCTACTTTAGTGACTCTTTGATGTTTAATAGCAAAACATACTTTGGATTATCTAGTTCAATTCCCATTTTGTCACAGACCTAGAAACCCAAAACTTTTGTCCCTCTGGCCCCGTAAACCGAAAAACTCACACCTGACCAAAAGCACGACTTTCCAGATGGCTTCAAAAATACCACACAGCCCAGAATTCACCATTTCCTGCAGCAGTGTGTTGCCATGGCCAGCTATTCCTGTATAATTCAGATGTGATCCCTAATTTGGCTAATATGTCAGGGCTCAGCTTCTAGATCTGGGTTCTCAGGCCAAATTAATATGCTTTAGCGAATTCCACATAATCCTGTAGTGAATCACTAGTGAATTACACATAATGAACTGCAGCCTTCTTAGATGCAAGAGGAGTGGTTGACCTTCTGTCCTATGTGGCTGTATACAGGATCTGGCCTCCAGTTTGTCCCACTTTGATGCAGTGGGGACCCTGGGTGCGCAGGAATTCCAGTTGCACAGGGGTGGGAGAGCTGTGGGATGAGGCCATCCTCTGCCTAAGAATAAAATATTTCATGACTTCTAACTTGTCTTGTAAGGAGTCCTGTTCATCTGTGGTCTGCTTCTAAAAGGCTTGCAGAAAACAATCTAAGAGAAGCCAACCTACTTCCTTTTTAATATCTTCATTGATGATGTCGATAGGGACATAGAAAACACTATTAGTAAGTTTGCAGATAACACTAAGTTGGGTGGGAGTGTTGATCTGCTTGAGGGCAGGGATGCTCTACAGAGGGACTGGGACAGACTGGATGGATGGGCCAATGTTAATGGCATGGCCTTCAACGAGGCCAAGTGCCAGGTCCTGCCCTTGGGCCACACCAACCCCATGGATGGCTCCAGGCTTGGGGCAGTGTGGCTGGAGCTGCCTGGCAGAAAAGGACCTGGGGGTGCTGGGTGACAAGGGGCTGAACATGAGCCAGCAGTGTGCCCAGGTGGCCAAGAAGGCCAAGGGCATCCTGGCTTGCATAAAGAATAGTGTGACCAGCAGAAGCAGGGAGGTGATTGTCCCCCTGTGCTCAGCACTGGTGAGGCCACACCTTGAGTCTGGTGTCCAGTTCTGGGCACCTCAGCACAAGAGAGATATCGAGGTGCTGGAGCGAGTGCAGAGGAGGGCAACGAAGCTGGTGAGAGGCCTGGAGAACCAGGCTTATGAGGATCGATTGAGGGAGTTGGGATTGTTTAGTTGGAGGAAGAGGAGGCTGAGGGGAGACCTCATCCCTCTCTCCAACTGCTTGAAAGGGCATTGCAGAGAGGTTGGTGCTGGTCTCTTCTCACGGGCAATGAGCGCTAGAAGGAGAGGGAATGGCTGCAAGCTGCAGCAGGGTAGGGTTAGGCTGGCCATGAGGAAAAGGTTTTTCCCAGAGAGAGTGGTCAGTCAGTGGAATCAGCTGCCCAGGGAGGTGGTGGAGTCCCCATCCCTGACTGTGTTTCAGAGTAGATTGGATGTGGTGTTGAGGGATCTGGTGTAGGGGAGAACTTGTAGAGTAGGGCTGATGGTTGGACTGGATGATCCCAAGGGTCTCTGCCAACCTAAATGATTCTATGATTCTACTGTCAAATGAAACCAAGATATTACATTTAACACAACTGTTGGGAAAATAGTGGCAATTGGGGAAAAAAAAAAAAAAAAGGAGGAAAAAACCAACCCCAACCCAATGATCTGTCCATCCAAGGAAATACTCTTCCAGCCCTCCAACCCTTTCAGACAACTTCTGCATAATTTTTCAAGGCTTAAAAAGGATAAAAACACCCAAATGAGACACGGTGTCTCGCTGCTGCTCTCACCAGTGTCACATGAAGACGTAAGAACTGCCTGGCTGGTACTTACACCCCAGCACACTCTGCAGCTGGCATACTCCCTACTGCTCCTCTCCAGTTTGAGCTCCCATTCACACTCCCCTGTGCTTTTCCTACACAACCATGAGATCTAGAAACGAGGCTTCTGACCGAGTTTTAGGTATTGAAAACAACGGCAGGAACCAGGAATTTTCCATTAAAAACCCCAAAACAAATATTGCAAAACGTGGTGTTATTGAACATGTCCCAGTGCTGTCAACTATTTGCTGCTTTTTAATGAATAACTACAGTAACAATATTTAGAACTGGTATTCTAGCAGGGCTTTGGTTACTTTCCCTTTTCAAAACTGTTTTAATAAACTTACCCCGTCTGAAGATCAATTTACAAAGCCGTTAAGGAAATCAGCCATTTTAGATTCGTCATAATTTCATTCACCTCATTAATTAATGGATACTCTCCACTGCTTCATCCCCCCCATCTTGCTGTAAGAGCCTCTTATCCTCCTGAACTCCTCTGGCTAGCTGTAATTCCATTTCCTTCCCCCCTCTTTTTCCTCATGAAATACAATCAACTGCGAAAGTAGAAGACATAAAATAAGACAGGGCCGACTGCTCCGCTGCCACCAAACTCAGGCAAACTTTGCTGCCAGTGTAGCAAAAGAAATCCCCCATTCTAGTGGGTTTTGCCTTATAATCACAGGCCTTATCTTCTATCCGTTAGCCAAACTCTCACGGTCCAATTTCCTCGGGGAGGAACCAGGGAACCTGCCATGCCTATTTCTCCCCCCCCCAGATTTTGAAAACAAGACCTCTGCAAAGTACTAATTAAGCTCAAAAACAAAACTGACCAATTTTTTCCAGCTGAATCTTGTCCTTAAAATGAATCATGTGACCTTATTAATGTTGATAAATCTGGAAAGGGTGAGTGTCAGGAGGATGGAGCCAGGCTCTTCTCAGTGACATCCAATGACAGGACAAGGGGCAATGGGTGCAAGCTGGAACAGAGGAGATTCCAGTTAAATATGAGAAAATACTTCTTCAGGGTGAGGGTGAAGGACCACTGGCAGGGGCTGCCCAGGGAGGTGGTGGAGTCTCCTTCTCTGGAGACATCCCAAACCCTCCTGGAGGCGTTCCTGTGTGACCTGCTCTGGGTTTTCCTGCTCCAGCAGGGGGATTGGACTGGAGGAGCTTTCAAGGTCCCTTCCAATCCCTGAGATTCTGGGATTCTGTGATTATGGAGTTTATTTTTTTCAATCCTGACAGTAAAAGGGGAAGCTTAAAATATGAGACTTCTTTACCTTTGTTACATTAAGCTGGCAGCCACAGCCCAAGGGAGATGGCCCGATTCCACTTACTGCCTCTTGGTATCTATGAAGTGTTAAAACTTCACACTTCTCTTTCGGGGCTCATCCAAAAGGAACCTGAGGTACCCAAATATCAGATTGAGAAGAGGACTCGAAAAAGCTACACAATAAAAAAAAAAAGAACTATTTTCACTCCCAAGTGCATAGATAGAAAATATCCAGCAGGTCTCAGCCAGCCAGATGCAGCATCACCCTTTTTCACTTATAACCCCAATTTCTGGAGTGAAGCCTGGTTAGAGGCGTAATTTCTCTCAATACCATTGTTTTTCCATATCATACCACCAAGACTTATTTAGCCTCCTTTTTTTGGTATGAATTTCACCCTTTGAAAGCCTCCCCACTTTGAAAATCCTCATCTTGAGTGGGGCTACGTGGCCAAATAGAGAGGAGTCCCCTTCCTTTACCTTCGGGAGAAGAGTAAGGAAAAACACAGCAAGGTTTCCTCACCTACTGCCACAGCCAGAGCCCACACAGACACAAGAGTCATTTACCCAGCACTTAGTTTCGAGGTGATAGAACACAGCAGAATAATCCCATAAAACCAGCTATGAGCTAAGTCCATGTCCAATTGAACTTGCAGAAGTTCAAAGCAATTCAATTACCCATTTGGGAATAAGGCCAGACACCAGCCTTAACACCTCTAACACTTGAGAAAACGGCTCTGGAGTCTTTAATGATCACAAGAAATCATTTTTTCCACTTCTCCTACTCACTGTACATGTGTAGGAAGTACTCTAGCATCACCAAAGAGATCCTCTTCTGAGAGGTCCTTCTCCAAATTTCCATTAAAATTCACTGCTTTATCCAATAAGCTTTACAAGGCTCGAGACTTCCAAAACCAGTTGTGGGTTTGTTTTTTTTTTATTTAAGACCTATATTTGATATAATCTGCATAATATGGAAGTGGGTTAGAGCCAAAGCGTTCAGAACAGAATCCTAGGTCTGGTAATTGGTTTCAGAATGACTCTGATAAAAGTCACATCAACTGTGGCAAAGAGGATGGGGAGAGATGCCAGCTTCTACCCTTCTTTGAAGCAGGGCACACACTGCTGGCCCAGGGCAGGGCCCCGACAGCACCTCCCCAGTTTGCAATCTTAGCTTTTACGGCACCATCATTGTTTTTGGCAGCCCCAACTTGCACCTTTCTCGGCGTCACTGGACACAATTTCGCCCTTCCAAGGGAAGAGCCAAATCACAAGATTAAGTTGTGGCTTTTCAGCCCAAGTAGGTTATCCCAGAGTGTAGAACAAATTCAATTACTTCCTACAACTAGCTGAAACAAGTGCTTTGACTACCACAGTCTTTCTCACCACTTGAACTCCTTAGCCTGCCTGGTTTTTTCTTGTCTTTATGTGTATATAGTACTATGAGAGCTACCAGTTGAACAACCATGGAGGGAGATGTCCTCCAGCTTTTCTAAACATGGAGCAGAGAAAGAGCTGTGCTGGCTTTGCCTGCCCAGTCCCCAGCCCATGCACTGGTTTAAGGTTCCTGGTTCGGTACCACGGGGCTGCCACGCTTCCCTTCTACATGAGGCTTCTGATCCAGACAGTGAGCAAAAATGGATATTAAGGATGACCTTGGTGTTTCCAAGGGCCATAGAATTTGCTTATCAACCAGCCTGCTATTCAACAACCTAATTCAGATGAACTATCACTCTGGATGCTTTCTATCTGAACCAGTGACTACAAAGAAACTCCACTTCCAGCTGCCCAGTCTGTTAATTTTTAAACCTTAAGCAAGAAGCTTGATATTATGCAAGCTCGTTGCTCTCTCCATTCATTTTTATGAGACCTGAGGACCTGAGTCAAGTTTCCTTCACTCCTTCCTTTTCTACATCTCACCCCAAAGGGTGCAGCTGGTGCTTGCAAGAAGCTCAAGAGGGACTTTCCTTCTGCTGGTCTCTTCTCACGGGCAATGAGCGATAGAAGGAGAGGGAATGGCTGCAAGCTGCAGCAGGGTAGGGTTAGGCTGGACATGAGGAAAAAGTTTTTCCCAGAGAGAGTGGTCAGTCAGTGGAATGGGCTGCCCAGGGAGGGGGTGGCGTCCCCATCCCTGACTGTGTTTCAGAGTAGATTGGATGTGGTGTTGAGGGAGCTGGTGTAGGGGAGAACTTGTAGAGTAGGGCTGATGGTTGGACTGGATGATCCCAAGGGTCTCTTCCAACCTAAATGATTCTATGATTCTATGACCTTCATCCTGAGCTATGGGTGGTCCACAGAGCGGTTGAAATATCACAAAGTAAATGGTGCACACCATGCACCCGTGTCCAGAGGCAACGGCTGAGGCCCAGCAAGGGCAGCTCTAAGGCACTGCTGAAACAAAAGTGGGACATTTAGGGCATAACACTATCTGAAATTCAAGCTCTGGCCTTTTCTGCTCTGACTGAGCAAGTGCATCTCCTTTTATTCACAGCCAATTTCAATACTGCAGAAACGCCCAAAGCTCTGCACCACATTAAGCAAAGCTGCCTTCAAACCAGTAGTTGATGCTCTGAATTCTGGGGCGCAACACAGGATTAAGGATCTGACTCATCTGAGCCGACACTTATGCTCCTCAGATGCAACTCCAGTATTTTCAGTGGAGTTGTACCAGTTTTCAAGAGAGAGAGAGAGAGAAGGGGAAAAAAAAGAAAGAGGCCTCAAGTGCTCATCATGTCAAGGAACACAGAGCCATCCTTACCCCTCCGTTAGCATAATTAGCTCCCGCAGTCGCATCTCTTGGTTCTGATTTTCAAAGAGGGCTCTACTCCCATTCATCCTGATTCCCAAACAAAATGTAATGCTTGTAATGACTGCTCTCACGCCGGGGAGACGAGCGGCTGGCGCTGCGGCAGGGAGTGAAATCAGGGTAGGAGCTGATCTATCGAGGTTAAACGTCACCCGCGCCGCTTAGGAATGCAAAGCGCCGCCTCAGGAATGCAGAACGCTGCCACACGCCTTCCATCACAACGGTGACAGTTCATAAGAGCAGCCTGAAACTTCTGAAAATAAATCCAACGTAATCAAATACTCACCGCTCCACAAATTACAGCAGGCAAGCTGGGAGCAGAATATCAACATATCATTTCTTCGGGAGGCTTCAAGTTTCCCAGCTGGTTAAAGAGCCCCAAACCCGGATTCACTTGTTCTACATAAGCCGTTCTTCCACTCACCCAGTCTCTGAAATTCTTCCCTGCTGAGAAAGTATCTTTACTCCCAGTGTGCAGGTACCCAGAAAGCAAACCCTAGCAGTTTTGCCTCTGATTCCACTGGGGTGAGTAACTCACTCTGCTTTATAGTATCCGCTTAACATCTTAGGGAAAGAGAGAGAGAACTTGAGATCGATCTTACAAGGCAAAAATATGACATAAATGCCAATGACTGTCATAATCCAAGACTTACAAAAGGGACTGACCTCTGACTAAGCACAGGGCTGGGAGCCAGAGACTTCTGAATTCTACTCAGGGCAGAGGCTGATTCACGCTGACACCTTATCTATCTGTCTAACCCTAACCTTCCCCGCGCCGAAAATCGGGGCTTCCAACTATTGCAGCATCGAGGCAGGAATTCAAACCCTGAGGCTGGATTCAAGGGCAGAACGAGGGACCAGCAGGACTAGCAAACAGAGAGAAAAGCTATAGCAGCAGCTGAGGGCTGCACCAGGACCCAAAGCCCAAACCTGTGCCAAGAGCAAAGGAGGAGCCCGTGTATTTGGGGAGCCGGAGACGCAACTTTGGATATAGAAGCTCTGTCACAGCATGAGGGCAGGACTTGAGTTACACAGCTCTGCCAATCTCACCAACACACCAAAATGCTGTCTTTAACCCACGTGAAGAAACAGAGTCACCGTGGCAATGAAACCACAACGTGGGTCTAACCGAGACACCAACCAGCAAGTCACATTATTTTCAGCTGTCAAGATTGCAGAGCACTGCTGGGCTCTGCCTCCTCCACCTCCCTTCAGAGTTTGACCAATCCTTTATTAAAATGCAGACAGAATCTCACCATTTTTCTCTANTGAAGGCCAGGTTGGAGGGGGCTTGGAGCCCCCTGGTGTGGTGGGAGGTGTCCCTGCCCAGGGCAGGGTGCTGGAATCAGACGATCTTTAAGTTCCCTTCTAACCCAAACCATTCTGGATTCTATGAATTCTGCTGGCTGGTGTACCAAGATACTTGAAACACATCTTTCTACAGAACATCCCTGTGAGGCAGGAAAGTAAAAGTACCCTAATTTTTGAGACCCAGAACTCACAGAAGGGAACTGGCCTTCAGAGAAGTCAAAATGAATTGTTCAAAGCCACCCAGGCATTCTGCAAGAAAGCAGACCAAGCACCTGGCCAAACTCTGAGCTTTTTCTCACCACACATACGGCCATCCTACAGGGTCCATCTATAGCATCGGATATGACAAGGTGTAGGACAAGTTTCAAGGAATGCCATCACCAGGATTCCCACCACCTCCCTCTTCCACATGTAAAGGAAAAGGGATGTTCTGAAGTATTTCAGGTACCTTCGTTCTCCCTCGGGATCTATCACCAGCAGTAACCAGCAACACGCCCTCTTCAAAGAGGAACCTGTTAGTTCAGAAAACTAAAATTCAAAGGTAGTAAATAACTGAAACTTACCTACTGCTAATTTTGTGCTTAACTACGAAGCAACTTTGTTTTGCCATTAGAAAACAGTTTTGCAACTGTGATTTTACCAGCACACAGCCTTAGTAAAGACAGAGACACCTGGAGAGCTCAGGAACAGATCACAGCAGCTCCTCGAAGAATATACATGATAATGGCAAAACCATGGGCTTTTGGCCACAGTTGCTTCTCTATTAGATTTTTGTTTTATTTAAAAGCTTTTATAAGAGAAACACACTTCCTAATTAACGCTCTTAAAGCGACAAGCATCTCTTTGTGTAGCCCGGACGTGAACTAGGGACGTATCCTCTTGCAGTATCTAAAGGGAGCCTACAAGAGATCTGGAGAGGGACTCTTTGTCAGGAGGTGGTGATGGGACAAGGGGTAATGGCTTTGAATTGGAGGAGGGGAGATTTAGACTAGATACTAGAAAGAAATCCTCTACTGTGAGGGTGGTGAGACCCTGGAACAGGTTGCCAAGGGAAGCTGTGGATGCTCTATCTCTGGAGGTGTTCAAGGCCAGGCTGGATGGGGCTTTGAGAAACCTGCTCTAGTGGGAGGTGTCCCTGCCCAGGGCAGAGGGGTTGGAACTCAATGATCTTCAAGGTCCCTTCCAACTCTGACCATTCTATGATTCTATGACATAGAGAAGACCCAGTCTATATTCTCAGGGAAAGTCCACATCCTTCTGTGTCCTGCTTGGAGCAGGAGAACACCTAGAGATGTAAGTCTTGAGGCTGCAGATGCATGAGAGAGGGTGAACCAACCTACAACCTGCTCTTCTGCACAGCTCCAGGACTTGGTGACAAATCTTCACTGACTAGTTCCGTTCACTAACTCAGCAGGAAAACCAATCAACCAACCACCCAACCCACCCACAACCCATAGCTAGTTCCTGCCTGGGTAAGTGACCTGAATTAGCTTCAAGAATTTCTCTTCAGTCCTGTTCAGAGCGGTTTAGCTGCCTGTGAAATCATGAATTAACTCACCTGGTTGATCTCAAGGTAAACCTAAGGGCTGAGACAAAACGTTATTTCAGTTAAAGAAGCTTAAAATACCAGCTGAACATTCCTGCAGCCACCAACTATTTAGACAATACCTAGTCATTGAAGACTAGACCAGCAAATTAGTCGAGTCCTCTTTCACCCAAGTTTAATGAATGTGTTTCATGGCACGTTTCAAGGAAGCTGGACAGTTAACACAGCTCAGCCACACGGTGACATTCTACGCCACCGTAGCTCCGGTGTCTGCTCTCGATGTGTGCTGACTCTGGTATCGCTCACATGCTCCCTCCTTCCTTTCTCTTGTTTTTTCCAAAATGATGACAAGGCTTCAATCTAGTCTTTTTTTCAGCTGCATCACGCACAGATTTTCCTTCCACTCAGCAGGCTCTTACTCACTCCCAAGGCAGCTCTGTCACTGCTGGCTGCTGGACTCATAAGCACCGACCTGATAATTCAGGTAAACTTTCAGTGACGATGTTGAAACTGTCTAAATCATAGAATCATAGAATCATTCAGGTTGGAAGAGACCCTTGGGATCATCCAGTCCAACCATCAGCCCTACTCTACAAGTTCTCCCCTACACCACATCCCTCAACACCACATCCAATCTACTCTGAAACACAGTCAGGGATGGGGACGCCACCCCCTCCCTG